>WNWK01010226.1:0-71471 GCA_009830355.1 Cherax destructor | reverse complement strand
GTTTCAAATTGTAAAAGCAAAATTAACTGGACATGCATGTCTCATGTCAACCCAGTTACTGTTGGGTCTTTACCACCCTCAAGCACCAAGACTGACTAGATCTACAACTTAAGTTTCCCACTCCCCACTTTTAAACATTAACGTCTATATAACCCACTAGTGAAAATATTTCATTGCTTGTTTTTATACACACACTGAAGGCTAACTTTCAAAAATTCCATAAATATTACATACTATTTTAATACAGCCTGAGTTAGCAAATATGAACTCGGTGAAGATCTACAGTATGCAAAACGTTTTTTCTGAAGTTACAGTGGTACCTCACTGCACACTGCTGAAATTCTATCACAAGGACATATCAGAACCTAGACTCAGCTGTAGGATCTAGTGTACACATCTGAAGCTATGAAAATAAATACACTATCTAGAGGAATAAAATACAACCGGATCTGAGGATTACCTCTGAAAATTACAGTACACATTCCTTTTGTAACACAAGGATGCCTGAACTCTAACATACAAGACAAATCATGCTAGAGCTCAACAATAATTCTCAAATTAGGTGCTGCAGCTTCTTTCCACAAAAGATTCAAGAACAAAGGCTTTATATTTGCAGAAAAGTGTGATATGGGATAAATTTAAGATTATCAACTACTTTCATTTGCTACAAAGACCCTTAAAAAATAATAAATCAAGTAGTTCCAGTTGTCATAGTTACATTTTTAAACAATGGTATAAAATACCGACACAATGGAAAAATAAACACATAAGCAGTATAATGTGATCCTCTATTGACAACGTTTCGCCCACGCAGTGGGCTTTATCGAGTCACTCGATACTGCTTATGTGTTTATTTTCCCATACATCACTCTTACACGAAAATAAATTTATGCAATAAATTTCTTTACTTCTTTCAAAATAAATGTAATGTATTCAACAAAACATGTATCATGTCAATACTTAAACAAGGAATGTGAAGGAAACTGTTAAGAGCTTTTTTATACTTCCTCTATCTGGAAATTTCATTATAAAAAATGAGTAAATTTACATGTATCTAACCCCCATGTTAATTTATGGTGCATTAATGTGAAACAATGATTCCAGCATTAACTTTTAACACTAGTGAAAAACAACTGTGTATCTCTTTACATAATTTAATAAATACATAGCTTGGTCATTAAGTTTTCATTTACTACAGAAGTTTAACAATACAGGAAGCAACTTTTTCACAAATTACTAAATTTTTTAAAAAGTTCATTTCAGTCACCCCAGCCTTTCACAAATTTCCACATAAAATGACATGTATGTTTCTACATTATTGTAGTTTATGGTTATAAATCATGAGGAAACTAACTCATCAATTTACTATTAGCCTCATCCTCTTAACTTACAATTCTAGTACACAAGTGCTTATAAAAAGAAATGAATAACAATTGCAACTATTTAGCAATTTTATCAGTTTGTGTAAAATGCACTAGAGAAAAGGTGATAAATTCATTATGAAGTGTTTTTCCAAATTGTTTTACGGTATAATTATTGACATATAGCAGCCAGTGACAACTTTGATTAATGTATTAACTTTATAATGAACATGGTATAATCAATACGAAAGTTAAGAACCCTGATCTTTTAACGTTCCACCAATTTGCACTTAACTGAAAATTTTCATTAAATATAGTACACTACTTTCCCTTAAGTTGCTCTGTACTCTTACCATATATTAAAATACTGTAAGTAAAAGTGTTTGATAGTGGGTAACCTCAAAATTTTTTTTTTAACCACAATTACATTATCGAAGTATACAACAAAACCTTGAAAAGTGCATTACAGTCCACTAACATGCTGGTACTTAGTTTTGCAAATAGGCCTTTAATCGTGCAATTATAAAGCAAGTTTGTATCCAGACAACATCAACCTCCATGAGATTTACATTTGCTGCAATTGTGCAGATTTAAAATGCAAAGATTATTAGTTTCAATATAACCAGAAGCACTGATATTATATTATGTTCATGTAAAGCCAACATTTGCCAAGACTGGGCCATGAATTATTCAAGAAAGCAGATGGACTGAATGCATTTATTAAGATTTCAAAAAACTTTTGATAAGTGTCAATGAAATAATAATCTATAAATAAAAAACTATTATAATGAATGAATGATTTGCCATTTGAAAGAATGTGAACAGTATTACAAGGAAATGTCAGTGTGGGAAATTTTAACTAATGGAGTTCCACAAAGATCAGTACATATTTACATAAATATTTACAGTATTTTCAATTTATATAACCAACTTGCTAGAAGGAATAAAGTATGAACCTGATTGTAATAATACAGAAAACCTATGTAAAATAAGTAAACTTCAGTTTAGAAATTAAAGGACTGACATGTATACAGTATATGATTTAACACTGATTCTGCTAAATACTAAGTTTCAAACACCATTTTAGTGAAGCTGGTGCTAACAAGCCAACCATACATAATATGAACCAATGCAGTCTGTGATCTAGCAAAAATAAGTTAGAACTGTAATAGAAATGACACTTCCTACAAGATGATGCAGATAAACTAAGTAAATGGATGGCAGAAGATTAGGAAAAAAAAAAAAAGTGCCATGTAATGGGAAAAAAAAATTAATACATGACCAAATGAAGAATATCTTCGATGGGAAAGTGGAGCAGAATTCTTCCCCCATAAGCCATGCGTATCTTAAGAGGCTACTAAAATGCTGGGAGCAAGGAGCTAGTAACCCCTTCTCCTATATAAATTACTAAATTTTAAGAGAAACTTTCGTTTTTCTTTTTAGATCACCTTGCCTCGATGGGATATGGCTGGTTTGTTGAAAAAAAAAAAAAATGTAGTAGATTGTGATCAAACATTAACAGCATTTGACAAAGGGGAGGAGGGTTTATAGGGATAATTATAGACAAAATATTGTCACTGGAAGATCACAAATAGTCATGAGAAACTTGCATACTACATTGGCAAACTTCAAAATAGCCTTTAGATATACATATGACGATATGCTACAAAAATGCCTATGGCATACATTAGACCTAAATTGGTATGTAGTGTGTTAGGGTGTCTACACCTTAAAAAAAAATATATATATATATAAAATAAGATAGAAGATGCATCAAAATGGTTCCCAGAGCTAAGAAATGTTAGTTATAAAGAAAAATTAAAAACACTAAAAAAATGCCCTCATTAGTTAACAGTAAATAAAAGTGTAGACATTATATCATGTTATAAAAAGATATGAGAAAATAAATAAAGTAAATTTCTTGGCATAATGAACAAAAACATTATAACCAGAAAAAGTGTCAAAAGGATACTAGAAAGTTTTTTCAGAGTGGTAGCATAATGGAATGGGATCCAGGAGGAAGACTTATGTGCTACAACCACTGGACACTTTAAAATATTATATGACAAGCACAGCACAAATAAGTAATCATGTGCAGAAAAATATACAACTTGCAAAATATATTATGGAAATCAATTGCAACTAAGTGGTATTATATAAATTGTAGGATCATGTTCTCAGGAGCAATGTTGATAAGACCTCTGGATAAATCGAGAAAAGCGCCCTCTTCATTGGGATTTCTTGGTAGCAACATCATATGAAGGTGGTGACTCAGACTGTTGAAACATGAATAAGGCTTTACTTGTACTTATTGATTTAATTATTCAAGAGCATTATTACAACAGTATTTTATTCTAATTAGTGTCAGCTATCTCCTCTCACTGTTTTTAAAAGTTCTTGAATTAGTTAAATTTTAATGCTCTGCTCTAAAACTTTTGATTACATTTATCATTTAGGTGTTATGAGTACAGTACTTACATATGGTGGTGGGGGGACATAGGCATACTGAGGGTTGTTGGGATCATAGTATGCACTCTGAGCTGCCTCTTGAGCCTTAGCATCTGGGTGAATATATACAGAGAAGGCATCACAATTTTGCTCTACAATATTTAAATTGTTTACTAATTGGTAGCTTTAAAACAATTCTTGAATATCCTCACTATCAGCCATTTACATTCCTCTAACAACTGAAGACCCCACATCAAATTTCAAACTAACTTGGAAGACACTTATGACAGATAACCCCATTATTTGTACAAGGTTTTGGGTGACACCTTGTATAAATAAAAGGTACTTTGCTATATGTGCCTTTCTACCACCATTTGTCAGCTTATACCCATTATTCCACTTTTTTTTTTTCAACAAGTCGGCCGTCTCCCACCGAGGCAGCGTGACCCAAAAAGAAAATACTTTCATCATCATTCAACACTTTCACCACACTCATACATAATCACTGTCTTTGCAGAGGCGCTCAGATACAACAGCTGAGAATAGTCCCTCCCAGCTGTCACTATCCCAGACCCCTCCTTTAAAGTGCAGGCATTGTACTTCCCATTTCCAGGACTCAAGTCCAACTAAATCAATTACAGTGAACCCCCGGTGTTCGACGGCGTCGGAGCTCGGCCAAATCGGTGTTTGACGTTTTTTTTTACAATATTTTTGACTCGGTATTAGGTGGCTACTCGGAGTTGGGCGAGTCGGCTATCCATCCCGGACGCGTACGCATGTGGCCGTGGCCCAGCTGGGCGCCCAGGCACTCAGTGTGTTATTGTTTACAAGCGAGGGAACACTACCCACGCACCACCCACGCATTCATACCATATATATTGTCATTATTCCAGTGTTTTTAGTGCTTGCAACTGCTAAATAAGCCACTATGGGCCCAAAGAAAGCTCCTAGTGCCAAGCCTGTGGTAAAGAATGTGCAGGGAGTGAAGCATTCATGCAGGGAGTGTAGCAGGGATGCAGGGAGTGTAGCAGGGATGCTGGGAGTGTAGCAGGGATGCAGGGAGTGTAGCAGGGATGCAGGGAGTGTAGCAGGGATGCAGGGAGTGTAGCAGGTATGCAAGGAGTATAGCAGGCATGCAGTGAGTGTAGCAAGGATGCAGGGAGTGTAGCAAGGATGCAGGGAGTGTAGCAAGGATGCAGGGAGTGTAGCAGGCATGTAGGGAGTGTAGCAGGCATGCAGGGAGTGTAGCAAGGATGCAGGGAGTGTAGCAGGCATGCAGGGAGTGTAGCTAGGATGCAGGGAGTGTAGCAAGGATGCAGGGAGTGTAGCAAGGATGCAGGGAGTGTAGCAAGGATGCAGGGAGTGTAGTAGGCATGCAGGGAGTGTAGTAGGCATGCAGGGAGTGTAGCATTCAAAGAAAAAGGCCAGTAACCCCAGAAAAGAACTTGGTACCTGCAGTGTTATGGAAGGGGATTCCCCTTCCAAACACTAGCAGGTACCATCTTCTTCCCTCCTCCCGTCCTCCACACATCAACAACTCTTCAATAAATGTAAGTGACATGTTATTGTACTATTTATTTCTTATTTTTTTTATAAAATTGTGTTTAATTTAATGTCAAAAAGTTCTAAAAAATATTTTATTTTAATACTTTTGGATGTCTGGAACGGATTAATTTTATTTCCATTATTTCTTATGGGGAAAATAGAATCTGAGTTAGACCAAACCGGTGGTCGACGGGCCCTCTGTGACGGATTGCCGACGAGAACTGGGGGCTCACTGTAACTGGTTTCCCTGAATCCCTTCACAAAATGTTACCCTGCTCACACTCCAACAGATCGTCATGTCCCAAAAACCATTCGTCTCCATTCACTCCTATCTAACACGCTCACACATGCTTGCTGGAAGTCCAAGCCCCTCGCCCACAAAACCTCCTTTACCCCCTCCCTCCAACCTCTTCTAGGACGACCCCTACCCAGCCTTCCTTCCCCTACAGATTTATACGCTCTCCAAGTCATTCTACTTTGATCCATTCAAGACAAGGAAAAATTTGTTTTCCAATTTGAGTAATCTTGCCAAAAAATACTCGGTTAAGAGAAAGTTACAAAATTTAAGAGATGACAAATAATATATAACTCAAAAGCAATGCACCATACCACATTGCACTAATACATTTAACGTATAAAGCAAGTTTGACTAGGACAGTCTTGGGATACAGCCAAAGAACAGAAGAAAAGCCTCATAAAACAAGGCTTTTTTTCTCTCTTTTCCAGTTGCTAGTAAAGATTAATTTTTTTTATGAAGCTCTATACAAACCTGCAGCAGAGAGGCCAGTGGCTCCTGTGGCAGTGGGGTACCCATGCAGTCCACCTATCCCAGGGTATGGAGGGGGAGCCTCATACATGAATACACCATCAGCTGAAGAAAAAAAAATTCCAGAAAGTGTCACTAAAAATAATCACATACATTAGTACCAGCTTATAATTATTATAATCATGGGGGAAAGGGAAGTGCTAAACTCAGAGCACCTTAAGAAAATTGCAAGTAATCAGGCTCAATCCAAGGAAAGAAGCCAGGTCCAATTCCTTGGATCAACAGACCCTCATTGGCCTCATGGAACCTCCCTTGAAGGAACATCAGCTATAGAATTGGATTTAGTAATGAGAGAGACAGGCAGACAGATACACCAACACTCACAGTGAGGAAGGTAACAGTTCCCTACAAATACAAATTTTTATTTCATTGCAAGTTTACATTGAGATTAGTATGTAATTACAATAACGAGTTGCAGTGCAAAGAGAGCCACTATCATGCCATGACATTATGGGCAGACTAATGCATGTAGATGAATGGTTCAGAGAACCAACAAGTTGATAAATTAGACACGTATGCAACACTTGGGTATCTTTATTGAGGAAATGTTTCGCCACACAGTGGCTTCATCAGTCCAATACTAAGTAGAAAGTTGTAAAGAGAGTAGTAGTTTGAGGTAATCAGTCCCTCGGCCTGGAGTCGATGTGTTCAGTCCATCAATCTTGTAGCAAGTACAGCATAAGGCAAAAGAAGTTGCTTATATACTGTAGACAGGTGAGGCGAAGCAGGAGGAGGCAGGGTCATAGTGGTACCATCCACTAGCCGAAGTAGGTCTTCGTCCAAAGGTTGGACAAGTGTTGAAGAATTTGTTTGTATCAAGATCCCAAGATGTTGCTGTGTCAGACAGGATGTAGATGAATGGTTCAGAGACTCCAGGCCAAGGGACTGATTACCTCAAACTCCTCCTCTCTTTACAACTTTCTACTTTGTATTGGACTGATGAAGCCATTGTGTGGCGAAACGTTTTCTCAATAAAAATAGCCAAGTGTTGCATACGTGTCTAATTTATCAGACTAATGCATGTTGAAGTGGAGACTGATGTAGTGATGCCTGACTCATATTAGTACACTTCCAAATACTATTTCTATTACAACCAACAACCACACTATATAAAACATTAAAATCTGCAAAATAAGTGATGTCACAAATATTACAGAATTTTTTTTTCCTTTATTTTTCCTGAAAGACTTGCATAAATTTATTTACCTCAAACTTTAAACAGAAGAGAAGGCATAGTTTTCTAACGGTACTCTCATGGTACCTTAACACGTTAAGATGTGACATACCTGGTGGGCGATCAGGGAAGGTGTTGACAGGTGGCACCCATCCGTAGTAGCCACCAGCAGGAGGAGCATAGGCAGGGGGTGGAGCCTGGGTCCAGGTGGATGCTGGTGGTGTATAAGGCGGTGGTGCATCACGGTAACTCGTGTCCATGTTGCGATTGGCTGTAGAGAGAAGTCTTGTTATAAGTGATTTCATATTTATCACTAGAGAGTATACACACCTCTGGTGTAAAATTTACCCATGGCAACAATG
This sequence comes from Cherax destructor, assembly GCA_009830355.1. Classification (NCBI taxonomy): domain Eukaryota; kingdom Metazoa; phylum Arthropoda; class Malacostraca; order Decapoda; family Parastacidae; genus Cherax; species Cherax destructor. The sequence goes on along the minus strand of WNWK01010226.1, from coordinate 63,755 downwards.
AAGAAAGGGAGAATGTTATATGTGGAGGTGGAGTTAATGGAAAGATGGAGAAGGTATTCTGACAAAGTGTTGAATATTAATGAAAGGCAGATGGTAATTTCATGCATTGGGCATGGTGGGGTAACATCAACAAGGGCATGAAGCAACTTGGGTGGATAAGGAAAGACTGCATGAGGAAGTGGGTAGAATGAAACGAGGTAGAGCTGCTGGAAATGGGTTTTGTTAAAAGCAGGTGGAGATATAGTGTTGAAGAGGTTAGTGTATTTGTTCAATATATGTAGGTTGGTAGACAGCAACCGCCCAGGGAGGTACTACCGTCCTGCCAAGTGAGTGTAAAACGAAAGCCTGTAATTGTTTTATATGATGGTAGGATTGCTTGTGTCTTTTGTCTCAAACATGCAAGATTTCAGGTACATCTTGCTACTTCTACTTACACTTAGATCACACTACACATTCATGTACAAGCATATATATACACACCCCTCTGGGTTTTCTTCTAATTTCTTACTAGTTCTTGTTCTTATTTCCTCTTATCTCCATGGGAAAGTGGAATAGAATTCTTCCTCCGTAAGCCATGCGTGTCGTAAGAGGCGACTAAAATGCCGGGAGCAAGGGGCTAGTAACCCCTTCTCCTGTATATATTACTAAATGTAAAAGGAGAAACTTTCGTTTTTCCTTTTGGGCCACCCTGCCTCAGTGGGAAATGGCCGACGTGTTGAAAGAAAGATGTATGAAAGAAGGAAAGATGCTAGAGAATAGGCAGAGAAGCATGCATAGTTCCCTCATATAAAGGAGGTGACAAGAGAGAATATATTACAGGGGGATAAACCTGCCGAGTATACGTACTGTGCAAAGTTCACAGTAGAAATATTACTGAAAAGGTAAGGGTAAGACATACCCTTCGCAACTTCTCTTCATAATCTCCCATAAGAACTGTGTCATCGGCAAAGAGCAACTACGACAACTCCCACTTTGTATCAAATACATTATCTTTTAATCCCACATCTCTCCAACACCTTAGCATTCTCCTTTTTATAAATATGCTAAACATATTTACACATATTTGTACAAACCATAAAGCTACTTGCCACATCATTTTGAAGCAGATTACTAACCCATTGATGCCACTTTTAGCATGGCCTGTCCAAACTCAATTGCTCCGCCGTGTTTGAATGTCAACTTGAACTTGGCTTCTCCATTCCAACCACCATTAGGCTGTGAGGTCACTGTCCCTTTAATATAGTTGGCACCAAAGACAGGCTGCTCAAGCTCAACCTGTAATGAAAATGATGGATATATTAACTAGATATTTAATAAACTGCTGAAGGGCAAGGATGGAGGATAATCATGTTCCTGCAACAGTACCTCTTGAGATAATGTATAGTTTCTTAATCTCAAAGAAATAACATAGGTTATGACAGCACATACATGTTTGGGTCTAAGTACATATAGGTATCCAAAATCTGAAGCCGTTTTAATAACGAAGATAGAAATATACTTTATGATGAGTAATACTGTGTATTATTTTCTCCCATACTACCAAAGACATCTTTAAAATACATTAATTGTTCTCTCTTCCTCCTACAAGACTGTATATACAGTACCAGCAAATACTTTGTGCTGTACAGTGAGATTATACTGATCAATAACCTAATAAAAACAATAACTGGAAACAAACTTTACCCAATATACTGCAAATTGCAATAAATTTTCTATTTGTTTACTAAGATAACAGTACAGTGGTACCCCGAGTTTCGTACCTTGTTCCAGAAGGCTGTTCGAGTGCCATTACCGAACTAATTTGTTCCCATAAGGAATAATGTAAATTAGATTAGTCCGTTTCAGACCCCCAAAAATACACTTACAAAAGCACTTACAATAATACACTTACATAATTGTTCGAGTTGGGAGCAGTACGAAACTCAGGGTACCACTGTATTTGCTTTATAAAATGTCATCACTGAAAATTTTCAAGTGGGAAAACATGCACTTTTATTTGTAAAAATGTATAAATTTCAAGTGTAAAATATCGGCAGGATTAACCACAGGATGGTATGCCTTAGTTAGTTTATTGTCCATGGTGCAGCAGACAGTATTACATTATATACACTTATATCATACATGGAAAAGCCCATATATTATGCATGAGCTGAAACAGTGTACAAAAAAATAGTTATATATAAGGAAATAAGAAAATTAAGTACAGTGGACCCCCACCTAACGAACACCCCGGAAATCGTACAATTATGTAAGTATAATATTGTAAGTGCTTGTGGAAGTGTATTTTGGGGGGTCTGAAATAGACTAACCTACGTGACATTATTTCTTAAGGAAGTAAATTTGTTCGGTAATGGCACTTGAGCAGGCTTCTGGAATGAATTTTGTTCGTTAGGCGGGGGTCCACTGTACCATAATCATTATTTTAAGTGATAACCCTTGATTATTACAAAAGATACAGCGATAAGAAATTTAGGTACAATGAACATTCTATGTAAAAACTCTTATTTCTTATGAGAAAAGAGAACTACAGATAGACATAAAACTGTAAAAAGGAAATATACAGAGGCACACAGAAACTAAGACAAGTGATTACATGACAAAAAACTTTAAAATACTTAATGAACCTATCAATAGAGGGTTGTCATAAGGCAGCACCTTCAGCCCGCTATTTCTCATTTACATCAATGACTTAACTAATACCGCTTGGGAACTTTAACCAGTTCGAAAGGGAGATAACAAATTTTGTCATTTTAAATCCAGATGCAGTTGTCCTCACCATCACTGTTAATGACAAGCTAATAAAAATAACTACTGTAATGACAACCAACAAACTCACTCAACAGTAATAAGATCTTCATGGTTTTGGGGAATAAAGCTAAAAATATTCCAACGAACATGAAAGTAAATAATATAGAAACTGAGAGCCAAGATGAGGTATATAATATGCACACTGAAATTCAAGACAAGGAACATTCTTAGGTTTACATCTTCACAGCAAACCAAAATTCAACACTTGTATACACCACATTTTTTTTAATACACTAGCTGTCTCCCACTGAGGTAGGGTGACCCAAAAAAGAACCACTTTCACCATCATTCACACCATTATCCATGCACCAGAGGCGCACAGATATGACAGTTCAGATGTCCCTCCAAACAGCAAATATCCCCACCCCTCCTTTAGAGTGCAGGCATTGTACTTCCCACCTCCAGGACTCAAGTCTGGCTAACTGGTTACCGTGAATCCCTTTACAAAATGTTACCTTGCTCACACTCCAACAGCTCATCAGGTCCCAAAAATCATTTGCCACCACTCACTCCTATCAACAAACGTTACTCTGTGCTACTCTAATTTATCCTTACCTCACTTATGGTATATGTAAAAGAGAATTCTACAACAGCAAGTTACACATTTAATCCTCACTTATGGTATATGTACAAGGGAATTCTACAACAGCAAGTCACATTTAATCCTTACTTATGGTATATGTACAAGGGAATTTTACAACAGCAAGTCACATTTAATCCTCACTTATGGTATATGTACAAGGGAATTCTTCAACAGCAAGTCACATTTAATCCATCATAATGTGACAAAAATCTGATATATAATGAACTCTCAATCAGGTTCCAGATAACATATACGTACTCTCACTATTCAAATTACTTAACAAGAAACATAATAATATACAAAATACTCAGAGGAATTGATAGGGACAGGCTGTTTGAGAGGCAGTAAACAAGTACTCAGGGGCACAGCTAGAAATTAAAGACACAAAAGTCACAGGAATGTCAGGAAATATTTCTCCAGTCTCAGGGTGGTCAAGAAGTGGAATGATCATGAAGTGGTGGACGAAGATTATACATAGTTTTAAGAAAAGGTACAGCATGGCCCATGAGTCTAGGAGAAAGTGAATCTGCCAAGCTCCAAGTTGAGAGGTGTAGCCAGGAGCTATGACTAGACCCCTGCAACCACATACATGTATAGGCAAATACTTATTACATTGTATGCTAAAATTCTTCTTGAAGAACTCCAGAATACACAGAAACAAGAAATAAATCTGTCTTTGATATACCATATGTTTGATACAACTGGAGTAGAAGTTCCATACAAATTAACACTTTTATTGTCCAGACTCCCAAAATTAATATTGCTCTCAGAGTCCACTTTAAAAAAAAAAAAAAAAAAAAAAAAAATACCTTCTGAAATGGTAGAGAATCTTTCTGGAGGTAATGACACCAAAAGTACAAAATCTGATGGAAAATTTATGGAATTATGCTGATGCAAAGTTAGTAGCATTGTTGCAATTTACACATCAGCAATTTTGCTCCACTCTACCACTTCTTAACTATTACACTTGTATGCTTTCTGTTCTATTGACTGACCACAAGAAACCGCCCATTCAACTATCCTATAAAGTGCACAGAATTCAATAATTTGGCAAATTAAAAATACAGTGGACCCCCAGTGTTCGTTATGCTCCAAACTCGAACAATTATGTAAGTGTATTTTTGAAAGTGCTTTTGTAAGTGTATTTTTGGGGGTCTAAAAGGACTAGTCTAATTTACATTATTCGTTATGGGAATAAATTTGTTTGGTAATGGCACTTGAACAGCATTCTGGAACGAATAAATTACGAAAACCAGGGGTCCACTGTACCAATATAAATATAAGAGTCCAAAATAAACAATGTAGACATATTTGCCACTAAAACAACATTTCCTCTGTTCATTAAACATGTACCCAGACCTCTCCTGTATTACACTTGCCTTCCATTTTCAATTCTTAATCACACAAAAATATCAGATTTACTATTTCTCGGATAATAAAATATAACCAGGAATGATTGGTCATGGTTTAAAGTGTTCCAATAAGTGAATCAGACCTAATAAAAAACCATTAAACAGACTAGGGGTATAGGGAGGCCTTACACATCCTCAGGAATATAGGCAAAAATTGAATATTTCTGCTACTCTGAGCTCAATTTCAAGCTACTTCCTGTCCTGAAACCACTCAAAATCATCTCTAATCCATTATGTCTTCTATCAAATGATAACAAATAATAGCCAATAAAACCATCCAAGAAAACACCTCAAAGTCTCTATTTTAAACCATACACACTGTCAGTTTTGTTTTACCCATCATGCACAGCATGGTGCAGGATTTTTTTTTACACTGTATACTCGCTGCACACTCATTCTCTCATATCTAAGCCAACATTTACCACATGACATAGAACTACATGAGAGACCCTGGCCTCAATAATGTGGTTCTATGTAACAGCCACTGAAAGGGTTAAATGCCTAAAGATGTGCAACTCTTGACCAGAAAATTCCAAGCTTCCTGTGTACCAGCTACATTAAAATACCGTTAGAAAATCTATATAATGTCAAGGGGTTTTAGTTTGCCTGAAATACTCGGTATAACCAGAAGTTTTTCAAAAATATAAATCAAGTACCCTAATTTTGTAACAGTTACATACATTTTTAAAATAAAATTTATATTATAGTGGTGTTACACTCTTCAAGTTTAACACCATCTAATACTTTTAAGACAAAATTACGTTCAATATCCTGAATATAGTAATGGTACACTAAAGTCAAATACAGGTGAGAGGAAAAAAACATTAATATTCAGTAAATCTTCATTAGGAATATCTCACACAGTGCATTTGTTTCCACACCTACGTATTTGTTTCCTCTAAAATGTGCAAATACTAAATACTATGTGTTATTTTCTGGCAGTGTGTTTGCTGCTGCTGCAGCAAACACACTGTGTTTGCAAACTGTGTTTGCTGATGAACTGTATAAATACACTTATTATAATAACCATGAAAACAAGCTAATACATAACAGCAATAACCAGGAAGTGATGAGACAGTGTACAAGTGATAATATATTGGCAGGTGATAACTGACTCACTATCACATCTTATCACTAGAAGTCACACTATCATTACTTAATTCCATCACCAATGCATCACATTTAAGTTATCTTACTGTATGTCAAGATGGCCTATTAAATCTGATGGCAGATTTAGTAGGTCATCTACTGGAAGATCTTTGGCTAATTAATCTGCAAGAATTTTTTTTTTCCTATGCTGACGAAATGTAACTAGGATTGTAGTCTGATGGATATGTTGTCAGAGATACAACAACGTACTTTTGTTACAGACTCAATGGTTGCCTATCTACAAACCATTACAAACAAAATTACTTCAAACTAGACACTGTCAGCAACTCGTACACCCACTCACTCTTGCTTTAAAATTACCAGTTTCTTTCATATATCTCTCTCTCTCTCTCTCTCTCTCTCTCTCTCTCTCTCTCTCTCAGGACATGCTTACACAACTCTCCTCATGGCTCTTACAAAATATCACACATGCTTACAAGAATTTTCTAGCATTTATATCCCTTATTGTTTTCTTTGAAAACTTTTATAACTTTCCCTACTTCAACCTCTCCTTTCATCAACTTTTTTATAACTATCAATTTACTGTCACAATTACTATACTGTCAGAAGTATAGTAATTGTGAAAATACTGCACTTCCAAGTTTTTTATACTTCTCTAAAACTTTCAATATTGAAAGAAAAAAATGTAAACACAACCTAAGTCAGCAAGATAAGAACAAATTAAAGCTTCACCAATGCAAGAAAGCAAGATGCCTTACCTCCGACTTGAGTTTGAGGCATGAAAAATGCAAGTCATGGATAAATATGAATTCTGTGAAACTGGTATATGTATATGTTTTGGTGTTGAGAGACTAACTGAGCACTCTAAACTAAATTCACACTAAATCTGAGAGGAGTGCCATTTCAGAGAAAAGCATTGCTTTACACTTTTGTATAGTATATAAACATTTGTGCTACAATCTGATCTGGTTATAGTACAGTACACACATACACACACACACAGATACATTATACAGTCTACTAAATTATTACTCTATTAGTAAAATAAAAAATTTAACACACTAAGACTAGATTTAAGTATACAACAACCAGTCTCATTAATAACCCTCAGCTAATCGCCACAGTTGGCTTTTTTAGTGCACCGGCAAAGACAAGTGATGTACAGTATTGTGTAATGTTTTTTAAAAACATTACTCTCCATCAAAAAAGCTTTATAGCACAGTACATTACAAAACCTTTATAGTAAATGTAAGAGTAAGGACGATATTTTGGACTAAATACAACATAAGAATGAAGAATTTTTTTTTTTTTAACATTTAGCCAATCCCATCAAGGTAGGGTGACTCAAAAAAGGTAACAAATTCAGCATCACTTATTCAGTAGACGTCATGCATGCAGAAGAGCACAGACATTACAATTGAAATGACACGTCAAGCTGCAACATCCCCCACCACTTTGTCAGAGTGCAGGCATTGTACTTTCCATCTCCATGACTTAAGTCTAATCAGTTTTCCTGAATTCCTTCATAAATATTACCTTGCTCACACAGCAGCAGATCAAGCCATAAAAAACCACTTAATTCCACTTACTCTGATCTGTGAAAGCAATGAAAACATAGGTGCATAGAAATCCAATGACCAACTGATAGGATGACATTAAGAGCACACAACAATGCTACAACTCACCCCCTTCAGCGAGAAGAAAGGTGCAGCAAACGACTGAAGACGGTCCTTTGGATCCTTATTGTTGAAGATGAAACGATGTGATGTTAAGTATAAGCGGCCTGTCTTGCTTCCCTTCATCTCAGGAGGCAACGCTCCTCCAAACTCCATCGTCACATGATCACAGTACAAGATTATACTGAAGCAAAAAATATACAAGTGCAGTTTAAGTTCAAGTCTATAGTTTAAATAACAAACCCAGACAGTGCCAACCTGTCTTCATGGTCACAAACTTACATATTATGAAGATAATCAATGATAAAACAGACATACTTATGCATTCAAATAATAAAGAATGTAAAATAATTGAAATACTGCCTTATTGTCTAGATGAACGTTGTGAGTCAGGCTTAATGGTTCCAGAAACAAGCGAAAACAAGATGAATTGGACATCTTGTGAATACTGTACAGTACTCCCTTTGGATGTTTAATGCTCTGAAGGTCTATACTTTTACTGTGCTGACAGTAATTTAATTGTAAACAACAGTTATAGTGATACCTTATATAATTCACCAAACTATATACAGTGGACCCTCGGTTAACGAATACCCCGGAAATCGTACAATTATGTAAGTATAATATTGTAAGTGCATGTGGAAGTGTATTTTTGGGGGTCTGAAATAGACTAACCTAAGTGACATTATTTCTTAAGGAAGTAAATTCGTTCGGTAATGGCACTTGAGCAGGCTTCTGGGATGAAGTTTTTTCGTTAACCGAGGGTCCACTGTACAGTGGAACCCCGACTAACAAAAGCTCCATATAACGAAAAAATTGTGTAATGAAAGCTTTTTTCGCAAAATATTTTTCTCGTGTAGTGAACATTAACTCGTGTAGCGAACCGTACCAGACCTGTCCGCCTGCCCCGCGCAAGCGCGGTGAGGCGGACAGGACGCCAGTCAAGCGTTGTTTACACTTGAGAGAACATTACCCAGCGTGCTCTTTCAAACATTCACAATACTTTTGTTGTGTTTATTGCTGGTTCAGTGATTGTCACTGAAATAAGTCACCATGGGTCCAAAGCTTCCTAGTGACACCCCTGTGGTAAAGAGTGAGGAACACCATTGAACTGAAGAAAGAGATTGTAGAAAAATATGAGAGTGGCGTACGTCTGAGTGAGCTTGCCAGGATGTACAAGAAAAACGCATCTACTATCACCACTATCCTGGCAAAGAGAAATGAGATCAAGGAAGCTAATGTTGCAAAAGGGGTTGATATGTTAACGAAAAATAGATCAAAAACAGTGTATGAGGTTGAGCAGTTGTTGATGGTGCAACCAGTTCAGTGACAGAGCCATGTTGCACTTCAGGAAAATATTAAACAGGCGCCAGAAACAGAGGACTGTGGACAGTTACTTCTCGAGGCAGGGATCCAGTGACTCTCAAGCTGGTCCTAGTGGCATTAAAAGAAAAAAGAAGGGAAGTAACCCCAGATAAGGACTTGTTACCTGAAGTCATTTTGGAGGGGATTCCCCTTCCAACCACTAACATCCTCTCCCTGTCGTCCTCCCTATCTTCCAGATGCCTGCAACTCTCTTCAATAAAGGTAAGTAAATGTTATTTATTAATCTGTTTTTTATTATTTAGTATTATTAGTAGTATTTATAGTTTTAATAATGTTGTTTTGTGTATGTAGAACTATAATTAAAATGTATTTTTTGTGAATATTTTTGGGTGGAACGGATTAATTGTAGTACGTATTTACATTATTTCTTATGGGAAATAATGTTTCGAATTACAAATTTTTCGTGTTAAGAACTAGCTCCTGGAATGGATTAATTTCGTTAGTTGAGGGACCACTGTACAGTGGAACCTCTGCTTACGAGTTTAATCCGTTTTGTGACCTAGCTCGTAACCCAATCTGCTCGTATGCTGAGTCAATTTTCCTCATTTAAATTAATTGAAATGCCATTAACCCATTCCAGTGGAATTCCTGCTCTCAGAAGGCAGGACAAAATACTTCAATATTTCACTAATATCAACTCTATGGCTTATTTATCTATCGCAATTCATCTAATATGACATAATAAACAATACAGTGGTCCCTCGGTTTTCGCCGAAAATTCATTCCAGAATGTTGCTCAAGTGCCATTACTGAACGAATTTACTTCCTCAAGAAATAATGTCACGTAGGTTAGTCTATTTCAGACCCCCAAAAATACACTGGCAACAGCACTTGCAAAAACACATTTACATAAATGTTCGAGTTTGGAGATGCACGAAAACCGAGGGACCACTGTACAGTGGACCCCCCCCGAGTTTCGTAAACCCCGGAAATCGTACATTTATGTAAGTATAATATTGTAAGTGCTTGTGGAAAAGTATTTTTGGGGGTCTGAAATAGACTAACCTACGTGACATTTTTCCTTAAGGGAGTAAATTCGTTCGGTAATGGCACTTGAGCAGGCTTCAGGAGTGAAGTTTTTACGAAACTCGGGGGTTCACTGTATAAATAACAGAAACCTGATAAATATTCTAGAATGAATAAAATATGTCATTATGTGACAAGTGGTGGCGGCCATTCCAGCTCCCGCTCTGAAAACATCTTCCCATGCTTCCCCTTCTGAGGTGTTATTATAAGACAAAAACGGAGTGTTTGCGAGGCTCACTTGTTATTATAGTAGGCGAGTTTCAGTGGGGAGAAATAAATGGGATTAAGTCAGGAGTATCTGAGAGTGTTAGAGCTAAGGAAGGGGTAGCAATAATGTTGAAGGACCAGTTATGGAAGGAGAAGAGGGAATATAAATGTGCAAATTCAAGGATTATGTGGATTAAAATAAGGGTCGGATGCGAAAAGTGGGTCATAATAAGCGTGTATGCACCTGGAGAAGAGAGGAGTGTAGAGGAGAGAGAGAGATTTTGGGAGATGTTAAGCAAATGTATAGGAACTTTTGAACCAAGTGAGAGAAATTGTGGTAGGGGACCTAAATGCTAAAGTAGGAGAAACATGTAGAGAGGGTGTGGTAGGTAAGTTTGAGGTGCCAGGTGTAAATGATAATGGGAGCCCTTTGATTGAACTTTGTATAGAAAGGGGTTTAGTTATAGGTAATACATATTTTAAGAAAAAGAGGATAAATAAGTATACAAGATATGATGTAGGGCGTAATGACAGTTGTTTGTTGGACTACGTATTGGTAGATAAAAGATTTGAGTAGACTTCAGGATGTACATGTTTATAGAGGGGCCACAGATATATCAGATCACTTTTTAGTTGTAGCTAAAGTGGGAGTAAAAGGTAAATGGGATACAAGGAAAATAGAAGCAGTAAGTAAGAGAGAGGTGAAGGTTTATAAACTAAAAAAGGAGGCAGTTAGGATAAGATATAAACAACTATTGGAGGATAGATGGGCTAGTGAGTGTAGGCAATGGGGTCGAAGATGTATGGGGTAGGTTAAAGAATGTAATGTTAAGAGTGTTCAGCAGAAGTTTGTGGTTACAGGAAAGTGGGTGCGGGAGGGAAGAAGAGCAATTGGTGGAATGATGATGTAAAGAGAGTTGTAAAGGAGAAAAAGTTAGCATATGAGAGGTTTTTACAAAGTAGAAGTGATGCAAGGAGGGAAGAGTATATGGAGAGAAAAAGAGGTTAAGAGAGTGGTGAAGGAATGTAAAAAGAGAGCAAATGAGAGAGTGGGTGAGATGTTTCAACAAATTTTGTTGAAAATAAGAAAAAGTTTTGGAGTGAGAGTAATAAGTTGAGGAAGCCTAGAGAACAAATGGATTTGACAGTTAAAAATAGGAGAAGAGAGTTATTAAATGGAGAGTTAGAGGTATTGGGAAGATGGAGGGAATATTTTGAGTTGTTAAATGTTGTTGAAAACAGGGAAGCTGTGATTTCGTATATAGGGCAAGGAGGAATAACATCTTGTAGGAGTGTGGAAGAGCCAGTTGTAAATGTGGGAGAAGTTTGTGAGGCAGTGGGTAGAATGAAAGGGGGTAAGGCAGCTGGGATTGATGGGATAAAGATAGAAGTGTTAAAAGCAGGCGGGTATATAGTTTTGGAGTGGTTGGTGCTATTATTTAATAAATGTATGGAAGAGGGTAATGTACCTAGGGACTGGCAGAGAGCGTGTATTGTTCCTTTGTATAAAGGCAAAGGGGACAAAAGAGAGTGTAAAAATTATAGGGGAATAAGTCTGTTGAGTATACCAGGTAAAGTGAATGGTAGAGTTATTATTGAAAGAATTAAGAGTAAGATGGAGAGCAGGATAGCAGATGAACAAGAGGGCTTTAGGAAAGGTAGGAGGTGTGTAGACCAAGTGTTTACAGTGAAACATATAGGTGAACAGTATTTAGATAAAGGTAAAGAGGTTTTTGTGGCATTTATGGATTTGGAAAAGGCATATGATAGGGTGGATAGGGGGACAATGTGGCAGATGTTGCAGGTGTATGGAATAGGAGGTAGGTTACTGAAAGCAGTGAAGAGCTTTTATGAGGATAGTGAGGCTCAGGTTAGAGTGTGTAGGAGAGAGGGAGATTATTTCCCAGTAAAAATAGGCCTTAGACAAGGATGTGTGATGTCACCGTGGTTGTTCAATATATTTATAGATGGGGTTGTAAGAGAAGTGAATGCGAGGGTCTTGGCAAGAGGTGTGGGGTTAAAAGACAAAGAATCAAATACAAAGTGGGAGTTGTCACAGTTGCTTTTTGCTGATGACACTGTGCTTTTGGGAGATTCTGAAGAGAAGTTGCAGAGGTTGGTGGATGAATTTGGTAGGGTATGTAAAAGAAAATTGAAAGTGAATATATAGGAAAGAGTAAGGTGATGAGGATAACAAAAAGATTAGTTGACGAAAGATTGGAGGGAGAGAGTATGGAGGATGTGAACGTATTCAGATATTTGGGAGTGGACATGTCAGCAGATGGGTCTATGAAGGATAAATTGAATCATAGAATTGATGAGGGGAAAAGGGTGAGTGGTGCACTTCGGAGTCTGTGGAGACAAAGAACTTTGTCCATGGAAGTAAAGAGGGAAATGTATGAGAGTATAGTTATACCAACACTCTTATATGGATGTGAAGCATGGGTGATGAATGTTGCAACAAGGAGAAGGCTGGAGGCAGTGGAGATGTAATGTCTGAGATCAATATGTGGTGTGAATATAATGCAGAGAATTCGGAGTTTGGAAATTAGGAGGAGGTGCGGGATTACCAAAACTATTATCCAGAGGGTTGAAGAGGGGTTGTTGAGGTGGTTCGGACATGTAGAGAGAATAGAACAAAACAGAATGACTTCGAGAGTGTATAAATCTGTAGTGGAGGGAAGGCGGGGTAGGGGTCGGCGTAGGAAAGGTTGGAGGGAGGGGGTAAAAGAGGTTTTGTGTGCGAGGGCCTTGGATTTCCAGCAAGCATGCGTGAGCGTATTTGATAGGAGTGAATGGAGATAAATGGTTTTTAATACTTGACGTGCTGTTGGAGTGTGAGCAAAGTAACATTTATGAAAGGATTCAGGGAAACCGGCAGGCCGGACTTGAGTCCTGGAGATGGGAAGTACAGTGTCTGCACTCTGAAGGAGGGGTGTTAATGTTGCAGTTTTACAGCTATAGTGTAAAGCACCCCTCTGGCAAGACAGTGATGGAGTGAATGATGATGAAAGTTTTTCTTTTTCGGGCTACCCTGCCTTGGTGGGAATTGGCCGATGTGTTAATAAAATAAAATATAATTATTATTATAGTACTATTATTATTATACCATTATTATATGTATTATTATACTATATTATTATTACATGTATATTATATTATTATAATAGGGAAGCACTAAACCCGTAGGATTATACAGCGCCTGTGAGGGGGAGAGGATGGAAGGTATTCAGGCTTAATTTAGGGAACTGGAGCACAGATACAATTCCCTAGATCAAGAGCCCCTCACCAGCATCAAGGACCCTCTCTTGAGGGGGAAGCTCACAACCTGAATTTTGGCTCGTATCCAGGAGCAAAAAATCGACCGAGCAATGGCTTGTATCCTGAAAAACTCGCATGGTGGGGCACTCTTAAGCACAGGTTGCACTGTATTGCATTTACTAGCATAATGATAAATGCTCTTTATTCTGCATCACAAATTATATAAAAAATTAAATTTTAGCTTTAACAGCCTTTTGTTTTATTCTTTCAGGAAGTGAATTTTTTTAAGTACGTACTGTAAAAATCATAAACTGTATACTGTATTCACAAAGTAAGCACTAAAGCCAGGAAGTGATGACATCATTCCCTGTACTGTAGATCTGTATTCTGACATGACGAGAGTCAATACACTGAGATTCACCAGAGACCAAGATGAAATGTTGGTGGAAAGTAGTTTCCTGATTCATCATCATTTCCTAGCCTAATCAAGTTTGCAGTGAAAGAAGTACTAGAGAGGGATAGAAGCTGGTTGGGAAATCTCAAGTATTTCCTTTAGGCTAAGGTGTTTGGAGGAGGCTAGGAGTCCCAACAGAATCACCATGAGTGGGAAGTGATCTGTTTTCCAATAGAGAAAAATGGTGGATTGATAATGCCAGTGGTTGGATTAAATTGGTATTTAGATTAAGTTATATAGGCCATCTCTTAATGTATATACTATAAGTTATAATATTGGTAGAATTACCGACAATATGTTAAGTAAAAGAACACAATTGCAATCTAATGTACATTTTATGTCTTTCGCCTCCAGGAGCTTCTCAAGCTCCTGGAGAGCGAAACGTTGCCACAATAAAATGTCACATTAGTTGCAATTGTGTTCTTTTACTTAACATACTATAAGTTAGTTTAAAATAACAAAGGCACAATACCGTGACTGGAACAATACACAAATAACTCGCACATAGGAGAAGGGAGCTTACGATGACATTTTGGTCCGACTTGGAGCATTTACGAAGTCACACTGACTTTGTAAATAGTCCAAGTCGGACTGAAACGTTGTCGTAAGCTCCCCTCTCCTAAGTTAGTTTATATTTAGGTTCAAAAACACACATTTAGAATTTTGTTTTTAGAGTATATAATGAGTGTCCATGTGTGCATGAATATGCAAATTAACCTTGGAAAAGCCACTAAAGTTTAACAGTCTTATTTCTGTTGGGGTCCTTCTGTTACATGAATATCCCTTCAAAGAAGGTTCCCTAATGCCAGTGGGACTTTTGATCCAAAGAATTGAACCTGCCCTCCCTTTCCTACTGGATCGAACATGAATGTGTCCCATTTTCCCCAAGGAAGAATTAAACCCCTACGAGTTTAGTGTTCCCTTATATAATAATAATGTAGAGTTTGAGGTGGTAGGCCACAATAAAGAATACAATACTGTGTACACAAACTTCAGTATGGTTTCTGACAGAGTTCCAAACAAGAGAACAATGAAAATAGCAGCACATGATATAGAAGACATTTTTCCAGGTCGTCATGGCTGACAGATAGGCAGTTGTGTGTATAAATGGGGAGAAATCATAATAGAGATTCATAACTGGGACCTTTGTTCACATTCTACATAAATGACATATTATTATAATCATAACTAAATGCTAAACCCACAAGGGTCATACAGTGCTGCATAAATGACATAGATGAGGGACAAATAGTGACAAGTTTGCTGATGACACTAAAACAGGCCATCAGATTATTTCTCACAAGGACACTAGAAAACTATAGGATTATCTGGATAGGTTATTGTTGTGGTTAGAGAAATGGCAGATGCAGAGAAATGTAAGGTACTAAAGATAAGAAAATAACTACAGTACTTATAAGCTAAATAATGTAGATCTTAATGCAAAAAATATTTAGTTATGGTTAGCATAAATTTAAAGTTAAGACAACAGTCAATAAGTGGTTGCAATTCAGCCAATAGAATTCTTGGCTTCACATCGGAAGTTATAAATAATGTAAGCCCTCAGGTTATATCTTTACTAAGGGCCCATTTAGATTATGATGCTTATTCTGGTCTCTGTAATACAGGATGGATATAAATGCACTAGAAAATATATAGAGAAGAATGACTAAATTGATCCTGTGCATCACAAACCATTCCTATAAAAATACTGTAGGCTGAAGGCACTGAATTTGCACTCTGGAAAGACAGAATTAATGGGGATATGACTAGTGTGTACTTAGAAAACAGGAATAAATGAAAGGGATATAATGTGCTGAGAGCATCCAGACAAGACAGAGCTCAGAGCAATAGATTCAAGTTGGACAAATTACGATTTAGGAAGTATATCAGGAAGTAATGGTTTGGCAATATAGTTGTAAATGGTGATTATTATTATTATTATAATCAAAAGGAAGCGCTAAACCTACCAGGGTAATACAGCGCTGCAGGGTAGGAATTAATGCAGGATCCAAGGATAAATAAGGGTGGAGATGAAAATAAGGGTAAAGTTAGGAGGGGCTGTGAGGAGTGCTAAAGGAAGGATTATCAAAGTTTGTGTAATAAATCAGTTGCTGTCAAAAAGTCGAAGAGGGAGTCTGTGTCAAAGTATTCCTTCATTCTTGTTATGTTATATAAATATGTGGCTTTAATTGTTAAAAGCAATATAAAATTAATGTTGTTACATGAATATCAACACAAAAATTAAATAAATCCGTTACGTAATAAATTTCTAGTTAGACTTTGCATACATAACATTTCTTGAGAGCAAACATGTTATGGATGTATAAAATATACATAAGTATAAATTTATTTAGGCACAGGTACACATAAATACAATTGTGTAAATCACCTAGGATAATCCCCAAAAAAAAGCCAGTGACTATTTCCATTAGGGCCCTCGAGCCTAGTGACTTCCCATTACTGTCTATTACGAAGCCTCGTCAAATACACTCCCGCATTATACTCCGCGTTAAACATCGCCGCGAGACAATAACACAATACATATTTGATGATTAATCTCACCATTCTCCAGCATATATGAGGACACCCTTGCCCGCGTGAGAGGTGTTCACAGACATGATGGCTACTGTCACCCTCACACACACACACTACACCACACCCACCCTAACCAGGAATTTTTCTCCTGCATTATATATCCACATACATACCATACATGCTATGTGCTTTTAAATTTATAAGGTGTATTTTCTACCACAATAATATTTCATCAAGTCAAAATAGTATAATGAAATAATTACTTAAAGTATTTAAGGGAAACGATAAGATACTATGTATCATTCGTACCTGCTATATATTTGAGGGAAAATTGGTTACCGACAATAACATATATATTTTATTAGCTTGATTTAGATTGAGGAGTGTTGCTAACATCTATTTACATATTTAATATGAAATTTTCCCGAGAGATATTCCTATAAAACAGAGGGACGCTGAGACACAGATGATGTTATGCATTCGAACGACTGACTTCCTCCTGTATAAGTCAGCTACTTTTATTTTAAACCCGTTTTGTATATTAATTACATTGATGTTACCCTTAAATGTATGTAATAAATAATGATCCAGGGATTAAATAAGCAGCGGAATAATTACTAAAGTAATAAAAGGTGGATTGGAGCTGCAAACCCGCATGGCCTATACGAACTTGGTATCAGCTGACCATGACGTCACAGGTTTCCGGAATACACAGGAAGCCTTTATTGCTGCGTCATTTAATAAATATATTACATTATTAAAATTCATTTTTCAAACGATGCACAAATAATGTTTTAAAAACCCCATGGCATACACAACATTTATTTAGTCTATTTTTGTCTGCTTGGCAAATGATGCAATTATACTTACATCTCGTAAGACTGTTGTTATCTAATAAATCTTAACAAAATTTTAATAACCAATTATTAACTAAGGATGTTTCTTATTGTACATCATGACAGGATGGCTTTCCTGTTATTCTCCATTAATTTCCCTCATACTCCATCACCCAGGATGTTTTTCCTGTCATAATAATAATATCTTTATTTACTACAAGTACATGTACAAGGTATACAGACCATACCTGACATCAATGACATACTACTATATAGAAAGCCCCTTGTTATCCTGAGCATTTCCCGCAAATTAGGTCCTTGTCCCAGGATGCGACCCACACCAGTCCACTAACACCCAGGTACCCATATTACTGATGGGTGAACATAGACATCCGGTGTAAAGAAACATGCCCAATGTTTCTACCTTGGCTGGGAATCGAACCCAGACACGCGCTGTGTGAAGCGAAGGCTTTAGCCACCTGGCCACTACGATCAAAACTAAGCGCTAAACCCACAAGGGTCATACAGCTCTGGGTGCCCCTGTCATACTTCATCACACAGAATGGTTTTCCTGCCATACTCCTTCATACAGGATGGTTTAACTCTCATACTCCATCACACAAGATGGTTTAACTTTCACACTCCATAACCAAGGATGGTATCCATCATGAGCCATCATACAGGATGGTTTAACTCTTACTTACTCCACCTAGGATGGCTTAACTCTTACTCCACCTAGGATGGTTTAACTCTTACTCCACCTAGGATGGTTTAACTCTTACTCCACCTAGGATGGTTTAACTCTTACTCCACCTAGGATGGTTTAACTCTTACTCCACCTAGGATACCTGGAGAGGGTTCCAGGGGTTAACGCCCCCGCAGCCAGGTCTGTGACCAAGCCTCATGGTGGATCAGGGCCTAATCAACCAAGCTGTTACTGTTGGCCACACGCAAACCGACGTACGAACCACAACCCGGCTGGTCAAGTACTGACTTTAGGTGCCTGTCCAGCGCCTTCTTGAAGACAGCCAGGAGTCTATTGGTAATCCCCCTTATGTATGCTGGAGGCAGTTGAAAAGTCTTGGGTCCCTGACACTTATTGTGTTCTCTCTTATCGTGCTAGTGGCACCCCTGCTTTTCATTGGGGGAATGTTGCATCGTCTGCAGTCTTTTGCTTTCATAGGGAGTGATTTTCGTGTGCACGTTTGGTACTAATCCCTCTAGGATTTTCCAGGTGTATATAATGTATCTCTCCCCCATGCATTCTAGAGAGTACTGGTTGAGGAACTTCAAGCATTCCCAGTAACTGAGGTGTTTTATCGCAGTTATGCTTGCCGTGAAGGTTCTCTGTACATTTTCTAGGTTGGCAATTTCACCTGCCTTAATAATAATAATAATATCTTTATTTACTACAAGTACATGTACAAGGTATACAGGCCTAGCTGACATCAATGACATACTACTATATAGAAAGCCCCTTGTTATGCCGAGCATTTTGGTCAAATTAGTTCAGTTTTGTCCCAGGATGTGACCCACACCAGTCGACTAACACCCAGGTACCCATTTTACTGATGGGGAACATAGACAACCGGTGTAAGAAAACACGTCCAATGTTTCTACCCTCGCTGGGAATCAAACCCAGACACTTGCCATGTGAAGCGAGAGCTTTAGCCACCAGGCCACAGGTAGTGTGCAGCAATATTCCAGCCTAGATAGAACACACGACCTGAAGAGTGTCTTGTATCCTTATTATGGGGGTCTTGTATCCTTATGATGGTCTTGTATCCTTATTTTGGGGTCTTGTATCCTTATTATGGGGGTCTTGTATCCTTATGATGGGGTCTTGTATCCTTATTATGGGGGTCTTGTATCCCTATTATGGGGGTCTTGTATTTTTATGATGGTCTTGTATCCTTATGATGGTCTTGTATCCTAATGATGGGGTCTTGTATGCTTATTTTGGGGTCTTGTATACTTATGATGGGGTCTTGTATGCTTATGATGGGGTCTTTTATGCTTATAATGGGAGTCTTGTATTCTTACATCATCCCCCACCTGGAGAGCAGATATATGCTGGACTGTTCCACCTTGAAGTACTGCCTGGCCAAGGGTACAGCTATGTGGCTGTGTCTCCGGTAGACAACCTGCCTCTCACCTCCTGTACCCATGGGTCCACAAGAGCAGTAGGAAGTCTTTTCATCAGATGCCCAGAGCAGCCATAGGGTTCATAGTCCTTTACAGCCTACTGTGTAGGTGAAGCATTTCCAGTTGGTACTGATACGTATTTGAAGCAGATTTATGTACATATACAGTACTGTACTTGAATGCTCAGTAGAGAACAAGTATCTTATTTTATTGACTAATACTGCTTGTATTACTTTTTCTATTGAGATTAATAGCAATGATCTCTTATAAAGCTGTTCTAGTGATTTTTTATAAATTTGATTGAAAAAAGTACATTTAAAACTGAATAACATGTAGAAAGATCTTTATAATAAGCTCTGTTAAATTTAGGATGCACATAAAACACAATGTAGAGGAGCTTTATAAGAGCTTACTGTATTATTATTACTGTATGCAGTACAGTGGACCCCCGGCTAATGATCACCCCGGAAATCGTACAATTATGTAAGTATAATATTGTAAGTGCTTGTGGAAGTGTATTTTTTGGCGTCTGAAATAGACTAACCTACGTGACATTATTTCTTAACCCTTAAACTGTCCAAACATAGATCCATGTTTGCTTGCGTAGCACTCCAAACGTAGATCTACGTTTTTTACATACTTTCTTATTGAGAATATCAAGGTCAGAGTGCTATGCACGCACATGTATATTTACTTTTTTTTTACATGCTTTCTTATGGAGAAAATCAAGGTCAGAGCACTGCCCACAAAAACGTAGATCTACGTTTGGACAGTTTAAGGGTTAAGGAAGTAAATTCGTTCGGTAATGGCACTTGAGCAGGCTTCTGCAATGAATTTTGATCGTTAGCCGGGGGGTCCACTGTATTCACAAAAATGGCTGTTCTTAGGTTTGCTAGGCGCCCGTATGCTGCAGCAGTTATTTGGTTGATGTGCGCCTCAGGAGATGTGCCTGGTGGTATACTCACCCCAAGATCTTTTTCCTTGATTGAGGTTTGTAGTCTCTGGCCCCCTAGACTGTACTCCGTCTGCGGTCTTTTTTGCTGTTTGGGTTATTCAGTCACTTTTTTAAAAAACCTACAACACAAGCTTCTTAACTTAGGAGAAAGAAAAAACATAAAATTCATTATTTGTACTTAGGAGAAAGAAAAAAACATAAAATTCATTATTTGTATCTTTATACATACAGTTTATTCAAAGGTTTATTTAAAACATGTAAATATGGGCTGCAAATCATCACGTATGTGCTCTTCAATATAATTAGTTATTTACAACATATTCTGAAAATTTATCACCAAATCCTTACTCAATGAACTTTAATTTTTTTTCTAAAAATTTATTAAAGTCAAGGCATTCATTTACATATACATACTGGTATTCTTTTTCAGAATAGTATTTCAACAAATTCCCTAAATGCTGGCTTTTCTATTTACTAATGTACAATCTAATTCCCACTAAGCCAGTGGCTGAATCAGAGTAGATTATAATTTTTTTTTTTTTAACTCAATGGTCGTCTCCTGCCAAGGCAGAGTGAAGTGAACACAAAAGTTATTAACCTGTATGGGCTACTTGTTGCTTGGCCAGTGCAGAGATTTTCATAAACCCTTATCATTGCTAATCTTTCTTCTATTTGCTGCACATTTAAAATATTCACATGTCTTCAATACTCTTGTACTTGTGTCTTGCAATCCTGTGCCTCTTCTACGTGTCTAATCCATCTAGTACCTCCTGCAGAGAAAAATGTATACAAATACAGTATAGTATCATTTCTTTTCTATATGAAAATTGGAAGACTTATTTCCTACAGGTAAAACTATTATCACAGAGAATATGCAAGTTAGAAGCAGAACTTATACAGTGGACCCCCGGTTTTCGAACGGTCCGAATATCGTACAATTCGGATTTAGAACACTTTTTTTGGGTGAAATTTTGGTCCAGATTTCGTACCTCCATCTGGAAATTGTATGTATCAGACACGTCCACACGCCCCCCAGGAAGCCGCCACTCTCATGCGTACGTGTCTCAGTCTGGCTCTGTCACTGGTTGATTGAGCATTCTTCCGAAACATTTCGCAATTTTTTGCTTGTTTATTGATTGCGACTGCGAAATAAGAAAGAAATTGTAGAAAAATACGAAAGTGGCGTACATTTAGATGAGCTTGCCAGGATGTATGGGAAGTTGAAATCAACAATCTGTTCCATCCTGGCAAAGAAAGTAGAAATCAAGGAAGATAAAGTTGCAAAAGGGGTAAATATGCTAAAGAAACAGAGATCACAAACAATCGAAGATGTGGAGAAGTTGTTGTTGGTGTGGATCAACGAAAATCAGTTAGCGGGAGATAGTGTTGTGGAGTCGATCATTTGCGAAAAGGCAAGGCAGTTGCATGCGGATCTTGTAAAGAAAATGCCTGGAACGAGTGCTGCTGTTAGTGAATTTAAGGCTAGCAAAGGCTGGTTCAACAGATTCAAGAAGCGTAGTGGCATACAGTGTTGTAAGGCATGGTGAGGCTGCAAGTTCAGACAAACGTGCAGCCGAAGGATTTGTTGATGAATTCAAGGAGTACGTAGAGGCTGAAGGATTCCTCCCCCAACAAGTGTTCAATTGTGACGAAACAGGCCTCTTTCAGAAGAAAATGCCAAAGAGGACCTACATCACACAGGAGGAAAAGGCACTGCCAAGACACAAGCCTATGAAGGATAGGCTAACTCTTTTGTTCTGTGGTAACGGTAGTGGGGATTTTAAAGTGAAGCCTTTACTGGTGTGTTCAAGAAAAACAATGTTGTCAAGAGTAAATTGTGTGTGATGTGGTCACAAGGCAAATTTTCATTGACTGGGTCCATGAAGTGTTTGGCCTGTGTGAAAAAATACCTCCTGGAAAACAAATTGTCACTCAAGTGCCTCCTGGTACTGGACAATGCTCCTGCTCATCCTCCAGACTTGGAAGATCAATTGTTTAGGGACTTCAGTTTTATAACAGTGAAGCTCTTGCCTCCTAACACCACTCCTCTCATCCAGCCCATGAACCAGCAGGTCATTTCTAACTTCAAAAAACTCTACACAAAAGCAATGTTTCAAAGGTGCTTTGAAGTGACCTCAGACACTGAATTGACCCTAAGAGAGTTCTGGAGGGATCACTTCAATATCATCCATTGCATAAGCCTTATAGGTAAGGCTTGGCAGGAAATGACTTCCAGGACTTTGAACTCTGCTTGGAGAAAATTGTGGCCAGAAAGTGTCCTCGACAAGGATTTTGAAGGGTTTGAGGCTGATCCTATGCCTGTTGTGGAATGTATTGTCTTTGGGGAAGTCCATGGCCAGGATGTGGAAGAGTTGGTGGACGAAGAGCTACAAGACCTTCATCTGGAACAGCAACAGACCACAGCTGAGGAAATTGCTTCAGAGGAGGAGGAAGAGAGAGGGGAGAAGGTGCCTTCTTCAGTGATTAAGGACATGTGTGCAAAGTGGAATGAGTTGCAAACTTTTGTTGAAAAATATCACCCTGACCAAGCTGATACAAGCAGTATCTGCAACATGTTCAGTGACAATACCTTGTCCCATTTTAGGCAAATCTTAAAGAGACGCCAGAAACAGAGCTCTCTGGACAGATTTTTAGTGCGACAGGAGTCCAGTGCCAGTAAAAGACAAAGAAGGGAAGTAACCTCAGAGAGGGCTTTGATACCTGAAGTCCTTATGGAGGGGAATTACCCTTCCAAACAATAACCTCAACTCCCTCTCCCCTCCTCGCCTTCTTCAATATGCCACCAAGAATCTTCAATAAAATTATGTAATGTTCATTTATCATTAAAATTAGTGCTTTATATTTATTTCTCATTGTTTTCTGTATGTAAAAACTATAGTTATTCTTTAAAAAATATATTTTTTGTTAATATTTTTGGGTGTCTGGAGCGGATAAATTGTGGTATATTTACATTATTTCTTATGGGAAATATTACTTCGGTTTTCGTACTTTTCAGATTTAGGACGACCTTCTGGAACGGATTAAGTACGAAATTCGAGGGTCCACTGTACTTTAAAAGTGACAGGATGTGATTATGACAAATAAAACACTCAAAGTAAGTTATATTTCACAATAGGTAAATATGTGACTATGATAGTTATAACACTCAAAACAAATTTTACATCAGAACAGTGACAAGATGTGACTATAACACTCAAAAAATGTTTCTGTACTCAGGCTTACCACGAGGCATGACAATTCTGTACTCAGGCTTACCACGAGGCATGACAACTCTGTACTCAGGCTTACCACGAGGCATGACAATCTCCGGCAAGAGTTGTAAGAAATCCCAACAAGTGGCAAAATACTGATACTCCTACTCACTACAAGACAAAAATTTTGACACAAAGAGGTCATATTCCACCTGCAGGAGGTGCATATTCATGAATAATACTTGTAATTTGCAAGCATGAACATACACACTACTGCATGACAAATATTTTATAGCTTTCTAATGTATTGACACTACTGAATGAAGGCATTTCATGAACAAGCTTTGCAAAATACTTCATAAAAAATCCAGTTTGTACCTATGTGATGGTTCCAGGGCATAGGAGCAATGCCTGACTTTTTTCTGTTTGTTGACTCTCTTCCTTATTATGTCCTCCAGTTCGTCTTCAGTGTTTGTGAATTGTAGTTTTCTCCTAGGAACATGCCGCAAAGAATACTGCCAGTCACCTGCAACAAGTTTGTAAAATTAGAAATAGTACAATAAATAGATAAAAAAAAATTTAAGCATAATTATTACTATTTTTTTAACACACTGGCCATCTCTCACTGAGGTAAGGTGACTCAAAAAAAAAAAAAAAAAAAGAGGAAGCGCATTCACCTTCATTCACTTTACTTTATTCAATCATAAGTTAGTTTTTAGGTTGCCCAAAATGGTCTGCGTAACAAAGGACTTCCATAAAGCAGTTTATACATATCAGTTACCATGGTGGTACAGTGGACCCCCGAGTAACGAGCAAAATTCATTCCAGAAGCCTGCTCAAGTGCCATTACCGAACGAATTTACTCCCTTAAGAAATAATGTCAAGTAGGTTAGTAAATTCCAGACCCCCAAAAATACACTTACAAAAGCACTTACAATATTATACTTACATAATTGCAGATGAGCAAGGAGGCTTTAGAGTGGGTAGGGGATGTGTAGATCAAGTGTTTACAGTGAAGCATATATGTGAACAGTATTTAGATAAAGGTAGAGAAGTTTTCATTGCATTTATGGATTTAGAAAAGGCATATGATAGAGTGGATAGGGGAGCAATGTGGCAAATGTTGCAAGTGTATGGAATAGGTAGTAAGTTACTGAAGGCTGTAAAGAGTTTTTATGAGGATAGTGAGGCTCAGGTTAGGGTGTAGGAGAGAGGGAGATTACTTCCTAGTAAAAGTAGGTCATTAGACAGGGATGTGTAATGTCACCATGGTTGTTTAATATATTTATAGATGGGGTTGTAAAAGTAAATGCAAGGGTGTTGGGAAGAGGGGTGGGATTAAATTATGGAGAATTAAATGCAAAATGGTAGTTGACACAGTTACTTTTTGCTGATGATACTGTGCTTATGGGAGATTCTAAAGAAAAGTTGCAAAGGTTAGTGGACGAGTTTGGGAGAGTGTGTAAAGGTAGAAAGTTGAAAGTGAACATAGATAAGAGTAAGGTGATGAGGGTATCAAACGATTTAAATAAAGAAAAATTGGATATCACATTGGAGAGAGGGATTATGGAAGAAGTAAATGTTTTCAGATATTTGGGAGTTGACGTGTCAGCGGATGGGTTTATGAAGGATGAGGTTAACCATAGAATTGATGAAGAAAAAAAGGCGAGTGGTGCGTTGAGGTATCTGTGGAGACAAAAAACGTTATCCATGGAGGCAAAGAAGGTAATGTACGAAAGTATAGTGGTACCAACACTCTTATATGGGTGTGAAGCATGGGTTGCAAATGCTGCAGCGAGGAGGAGGCTGGAGGCAGTGGAGATGTCCTGTCTAAGGGCAATGTGTGGTGTAAATATTATGCAGAAAATTCAGAATGTGGAAATTAGGAGAAGGTGTGGAGTTACTAAAAGTATTTGTCAGAGGGCTGAAGAGGGGTTGTTGAGGTGGCTTGGTCATTTGGAGAGAATGGATCAAAGTAGAATGACTTGGAGAGCGTATAAATCTGTCAGGAAAAGAAGGCGGGGTAGGGGTCGTCCTAGAAAAGGTTGGAGGGAGGGGGTAAACGAGGTTTTGTGGGCGAGGGGCTTGGACTTCCAGCAAGCATGTGTGAGCGTGTTAGATAGGAGTGAATGGAGACGAATGGTTTTTGGGACATGACGATCTGTTGGAGTGTGAGCAGGGTAATATTTGGTGAAGGGATTCAGGGAAACCAGTTAATTGATTTAGTTGGACTTGAGTCCCGGAAATGGTGGGAAGTACAGTGCCTGCACTTTAAAGGAGGGGTCTGGGATAGTGACAGCTGGGAGGGACTATTCTCAGCTGTCGTATCTGAGCGCCTCTGCAAAGACAGTGATTATGTATGAGTGTGGTGAAAGTGTTGAATGATGATGAAAGTATTTTCTTTTTGGGGATTTTCTTTCTTTTTGGGTCACCCTGCCTCGGTGGGAGACGGCCGACTTGTTGAAAAAAAAAAAATAATTGTACGATTTCCGGGGTGCTCGTAACTCGGGGGTCCACTGTATTTTTTTCTTTTAACACATTGGGCGTTTCCCACCGAGACAGGGTGCCCCAAAAAGAAAGACCAATTTCCTTGAATCCCTTCACAAAATATTACCCTGCTCACACTCCAACAGCTTGTCAGGTTCCAAAAATCATTCATCTCCATTCATTCCTATCTAACATGCTCATGCATGCTTGCTGGAAGTCCAAGCCCCTCACCCACAAAACCTCCTTTATCCCCTCCCTCCAAGATTTTCGAGGAAAACCCCTACCCCGCCTTCCTTCCCCTACAGATTTATATGCTCTACAAGTCATTCTACTTTGTTCCAATCTCTCTAAATGACCAAATCGCCTCAACAACCCCTCTTCAGTCCTCTGACTAATACTTTTAGTAACTCCACACCTCCTCCTCCTAATTTCCACACTCCGAATTCTCTGCATAATATTTACACCACACACTGCCCTTAGACAGGACATCTCCACTGCCTCCAGCCTCCTCCTCGCTGCAGAGTTTACAACCCAAGCTTCACACCCATATAAGAGTGTTGGCACCACTATACTTTCGTACATTCCCTTCTTTGCCTCCATGGATAACGTTTTTTGTCTCCACAGATACCTCAACGCACCACTCACCTTTTTTCCTTCATCAATTCTATGGTTAACCTCATCCTTCATAAACCCATCCGCTGACAAGTCAACTCCCAAATACTGAAAACATTCACTTCTTCCATAATCCCTCTCTCCAATGTGATATCCAATTTTTCTTTATTTAAATCGTTTGATACCCTCATCACCTTACTCTTATCTATGCTCAGTTTCAACTTTCTACCTTTACACACCCTCACAAACTCGTCCACTACCCTTTGCAACTTTTTTTTAATATACGTATACGTATGTACTTATCCTAGGTAGTAGGTTGGTAGACAGCAACCACCCAGGGAGGTACTACCGTCTTGCCAAATGAGTGTAAAACGGAAGCCTGTAATTGTTTTACATGATGGTAGGATTGCTGGTGTCTTTTTTCTGTCTCATAAACATGCAAGATTTCAGGCATGTCTTGTTACTTCTACTTACACTTAGGTCACATTACACATTCATGTACAAGCATATATATACACACCCCTCTGGGTTTTCTTCTATTTTCTTACTAGTTCTTGTTCTTATTTCCTCTTATCTCCATGGGGAAGTGGAACATAATTCTTCCTCCGTAAGCCATGCGTGTCGTAAGAGTCGACTAAAATGCCGGGAGCAAGAGGCTAGTAACCCCTTCTCCTGTATACATTACTAAAGTTAAAAAGAGAAACTTTTGTTTTTCTCTTTGGGCCACCCCGCCTTGGTGGGAAGCGGCCGATTTGTTGAAAGAAGAAAGAAGTATGTACTTATACACATGGTACAGTATAAAATTACCATACCTGGAGAGAGTTCCGGGGGTCAACGCCCCCGGAACTCTCTCCAGGTATGGTAATGTTTTTTAACACGTCGGCCATCTCCCAGGAAGGCAGTGACCCAAAAAAGAAACACTTTCACCATCATTCAACACTTTTACCATCATTCACACATAATCACCGTCTTTGCAGAGGCACCCAGATATGACAGTTCAGACGTCACACAAACAGGATACTGGCTATATAGAGTGACATCTGAACTGTCATATCTAAGCACCTCTGCCTGACACTGATTATGTGTGAATGATGGTGAAAGTGTCTCTTTTTTGGGTCACCCTGCCTCTGTGGGAGATGGCCCATAAAAAAAATGTATACTGTACTATGTGCCAATTTATAGAATTAAATTGTTTTTGTGTGTGACATCACAGTTCACATTACTCTCCAAGCGGTAACAGCCACACCCCTTCGTTAGCATGCAGGCACAGCACTTTATACCTCTAGGACTAATCAGTTTCCCTGAATCCCATCACAAATGTTACTTTACTCACACTCCAACAGCACGTCACGTCATAAAAACTACTTGTCTCCACTCATTTTATCTAATGTGTCCACATAAGGCTGCTCATTGTTTAAGTCCCTAGAACTCAAAACCTGCTTCATCCTCATCCTTCCAACTCTTCCTGGGATGATACCCACAGATATAAATACAGTGGACCCTCGGTTTTCGTTGAAAATTCTTTCCAGAATGCTGTTTGAGTGCCGTTACCGAACGAATTTGTTCCCATAAGGACAAGTGTAAATTAGATTATTCATTTCAGACCCCCAAAAATACACTTACAAAAGCACTTACGAAAATACACTTACATAATTGTTCGAGTTTGGAGGTGAATGAAAACCGAGGGTCCACTGTACCTTCTTAGTCATCAAATTCTGCTTCATCCACTCTGCATATCCAAATCACCTAAACAACCCCTCCTCAATCCTCTGAATTATACTTCTGAAACCTCCCACACTGTTTTCTAATCTCCGTACTCCGAAATCTCTACATAATATTCACACTACACATCGCCTTCAAATATGACATCTAAACTGCCTCCAGTCTCTTCCTCGCTGCAATCTTTACAGCCCGTGCTTCACACCCACATGACAGTGCTGGTACCACTATATTCTGGTGCATTTCTCTTTTTTATTTTCAAGGGTAGTGTTAATAATTTGGAGAATTTGGAGGAAAGGGTGAAACTTCTTCTTCTTTCAACAAACGGGCCATATCCCACCGAAGCAGAGTGGCCCAAAAATGAAAACGAACGTTTCTCTTTAAATTCAGTATTTTATATAGGAGAAAGGGTAACTAGCCCCATGCTCCAGACATTTTAGTCGCCTCTTACAACACGCATGGCTTATGGAGGAAGAATTCTGTTCCACTTCTCCATGGAGAAAGGGTGAATATGGGAGAGAATTCAGAGGAGAGTGAATCGAGTAGATAAGGTTCCCAAGATACAAACCTCCTCACAAAAATTTAGGAACCAATTACTGTAACTTTCTACAACCAATGAGGCAGTACACATGGCTTAAGCCTATATATCATTTGTATTATTAATTTTTATATAAACTAGTGTGAAACTTGAAACACCAGGAATTGAACTTGTTTAGGGCCTCCAGTATAACATATGAGTAAGTCTCCTTACACGTGTTGCCCATGTTCACTTAGCAGTAAATAGGTTACTGGGTGTTAGCCAACTGTTGTGGGTGATATACAAGAGATGGAAGTGTACCTTACATAGGGCTGAGCTTTAATAAAAAGCTGAGAAAGGATAACAAAACTTAGTCTGTAAATTGGACTATAAACTACAAAAACATACCTGTATGCTTCATATCCAACATAATATTGACAACTTGGTTCAGGGTAAGAGACTTCCCACCACAGCCCCATTCTAAGTACCTGAAAAAGTACATCATTATAAAACACACTAAATATTAAATTAGAGCAAAAGTCAATAGAATACAAAAATAAGATTAAGCCTCCACTAACTTTCAAGCTGAATGACCCCTACAGGTTTACCATCTCATGTAAGGTATAAGAAAATAATTAATACCAAAACACTTCCTAATAACATAAAAAAATTAAAGGAGTACTTCATGTAGCTTTGTGTGCGAAAGGCTTGAATATCTAGCAGGCATGTGTGAGCATGTTAGATAGGAATAAGTGAAGGCAAATGGATTTTGGGACTTGATGAGCTGTTGGAGTGTGAGAAAGGTAACATTCTGTGAAGGGATTCAGCAAAACCAGTTAGCTGGATTTGAGTCCTGGAGGGAGAGGTAAAGTGTCTGCATTCTGAAAGAAAGGTAGGAATATTTTCAGTTTAGAGGGGCATCTGAAGTACAGTGGACCCCCGAGTTTCGTAAACCCCGGAAATCGTACATTTATGTAAGTATAATATTGTAAGTGCTTGTGGAAAAGTATTTTTGGGAGTCTGAAATAGACTAACCTACGTGACATTTTTCCTTAAGGGAGTAAATTCGTTCGGTAATGGCACTTGAGCAGACTTCAGGAGTGAAGTTTTTACGAAACTCGGGGGTCCACTGTATTGGCATACCCCTGGAAAGACAGTGATAGCATTAATGATGGTTAAAGTTTTTTTTTTTTTTTGGGGTCACTCTGCCTCGGTGGGACATGACCAGTGTGTTAAAAAAAAATCAACCACTAATTTATTCTTAACAAAGTTCTTTCCCCCAATCCTGTTCATTACAACTTCTCTTGAGCTGTTTACAAACTACATTTTCTCAATTACTCAACTGTTCACTCACATCTGGTTTCTTAGCTGTTCTCTCCTCTCTTCTCCCTAAAACTTGCTAAAAAATACCTTCTGTGCCACACTTTTAATCACATCAGGTATTTCCCACCAAAGTATAGTGTCCCTAAAAGGGAAATATTCTCTAGCTGTCTTTAAAAGAAGAGCTTGAGCTTCGTAATTCAATAACTCTTCAAACTACTACATCCTCACCCATCCTTCAAAGCACAGGCACAGTATGTCCCATCTACAAAACTTAATTGTGGACAACTGGCTTTTCTTAATCCTTTCATATATGTTTCCTTGTTAACACCACAAAAGTAACTAATATCACAAAAAATCACTCGTCTCCACTCATTCTGATCTAACACACTCACAAATGCCTGTTGGATGCTCAGGTTTTCAATCCTTATTCACACTCTCGTACCAGTCATTCCTGGAACACCCTCCTACCAGTCATCCCTGGGACACCCTCTACACCTCCTTCCATCAACCCCAGCTTTTAACATGTGAATTCCCAATCTAAGTCTCCTCAATAATGTAATTAACAGATCTTTACATGCCAAACTTAGGTTCTGGAGCTGGGTAGTACTGTATAGTACCTGCTCTCAGAACTAAGAAGAATAGGTGGGGGATATTACAGCTTAGATCATCATTTGTGATGTGATGCCTGCTTACTTTTGGCAAGGAAGCTAATGCATTAGTGATGGTGAATGTTTCTTTCTTTGGGTCACATTACCATGGTAGAAAACTACCAAATGTGTTAACCAATTTTTCTATAATATTCTTTATTCATCTATTCTTCTATCAGAATTGTCCTTCTTTACTGCTCTAACTTTATTGTTTTAACTCTCAGACCACAGTCATGTTTCTTATCCTAAAGAGAATCAGGATTGTAGCATGTCACCATTATGCAGCCCTCTACCACACATCTTCCTCTCAAACCACCTCAAGTTATACGAATGTCATATCTTACCTGTCAAGAGGAAGCCTCTTCATTTTAATACCTTCTTTTTTAGCTTTAGCAAGGGTCAGGGGAGCACCATTAGATTTATCCACTAATGCACCAACAATGTAAATTGCATCGTGGTCGTAGTTTTCCATATTTTCGTTACAGTGAGGTGTGAGATACACCAACTTGTCTCGAGGAAATGTATCCAAATAGCTCTTTGGTGTCATTATCAATGGAAACTCTGGCTGTAAAAATCAAATATCATATTAAACAAAACACATTATCAAGAATCACAACCCAAATACTATACAATAATTGAGCAAAGAGAATAGTTATGGAGAATTAAGTGTGTATCCCGTCTCTCTCATCCTCACAGGATGAATGAACAGAATAGTGTCTCTTAAACTTATTCTTATTCTCATTTGTATATTTGCTGCATGTTATTAACGACTTCTCCCTTTCTTCCTTTGAAACTATTTTATAATAATTTCATACTTAATATTTTCAAAATACTAGTATGAATTAACATTACAATATCATTTTTATCTATATTTTCCACAATGTATAGCCAAGACTCTAGCACCATCAACTAATATTCTGTCCTTCCTAAAACCTCTTCTACTTAATGTACATTCTATCTTTGACTATTTATACATGGTTGATCTATTGCAATGGGAAATTTATTTTAATATCCTCTCTCTTTCTAATTACAGTGGACCCTCGGTTTTCATTCACCTCCAAACTCGAACAATTATGTAAGTGTATTTTTGTAAGAGCTTTTGTAAGTGTATTTTTGGGGGTCTGAAATGACTAATCTAACTTACATTTGTACTTATGGGAACAAATTCGTTCGGTAACGGCACTCGAACAGCATTCTGGAAAGAATTTTCAACGAAAACCGAGGGTCCACCGTATCTTCTGTACCCCACTTTTGCTATTTTACTGTATATATAGTGTACTGTATGCCTGACTCTCTGGGCCCCTCTCTACTCTACTCCTCAATGCTGTACCTTTCTATACCGTCCATTAATGGCTGGCCTTTACTGATTTAGCACTTTTCATTTATGGCACATTTCATTTATTAGCTTCTAAAACTTCCTTACGACATTTGCCCCCTTGTCCTCTTCTCTGCCTCCTTTATGTTACTTTTATCACAATGTACTGTAAACATAGCAATATAAAAACTCAAATTAAGTTGTAATAAATGACTGTCAGTGAATAAACAGAGAAAGGCTCAAACAATAATTGTCAGGTCCATCGCTCTACCACCTTGGATGCTATTAGAAACACGGCTGCTGAGGTGGGTAGAACAATGAACTTGACAATTTTAGGACCACAGTTCAAGCCTCTCATCTATCCTACTGTTTATTCATAGCAATACTACCTATAACATCTCAACACCAACTATAACACCCCAATATACACTCTTCCATACACCTTCCCATACTAACATAGATGAAACATATTAATATATACTTTCATACACCTCCCTGTTAACATATCTACGTACGTATAACATTTCAATATGCGGTAGAACCCCCATATCCATGGTCTTGAATACACGGTTTCAGTTATTTACAGTTTACCATGGCCTGAGAATAACCCTTAATTTTGCCTAATAATGGCCTCAAAGTGCAAAAGTTGTGATGGTGGACTTTCTTCAAAGTCTAAGAGAAGCTGTGAAGTGCTTCCCATCAATGAAAGAGTGATAATTCTCCACTTATTGTGGGTACTTTATCAATTAAACTTTATAATAGGTATGTATAGGACTTATATATGTAGAATTCGCTACTATGCGCAGTTTTGGTATTCACGGCAGGTCCTTATAACATATCCCTCACGGATACGGGGGTCCTATTGTACATTTGTTCATACACCTTCCCATATTAACATACAGTATCTATAACATCTCAATATATACTCTTTTATACACCTTTCCATGATAACACTGTATACCTATAATATCAATAAACACTCCTTCATACTTCTTCCTGTATTAACATGCTATACTGCCTCAATACATGATTCTTCATACAACCTTTGATGTTAACATAGCTATACCACTTCAACATACGTACTACGCTCCTCCATACGTCTATCTCATGATTCCTTGTTTTCTTAGTTTAAACTATACCACAAATATTATTTAGGAATACCTCTTGTTCTTTAATGACCTATGCTGGTGGACACCAAAGATATTCTGCCATAGATAAAACTGGGATCATTCCACACTACAGGCTTGTGGGTACACTCCACTATTTCTTTCCATCTGAGCTCTAGAACCTCTATTTTCTTCCCTTGTTTCCCATGCATGTCTTTAGTAGTTCTGACTACAATTTTGCTTTCTCACTGTCCTTGCTATCACTGAAACAATGATGTAGTACTTTATTCAGTATATAATACATACTGTACTGTACTATGATTTAAGTCAATAATAAGCATATTGTATAATACATACTATTAAAAAAGTACATAAAATACAATATTTATCTATGGGGAAGTGGAAAAAGAATTCTTCCTCCATAAGCTATGCGTGTCATAAAAGGCAACTAAAATGCCAGGAGCAAGGGAGTAATAAACCCTTCTCCTGTATTAATTACTAAATGCAAAAATGAAGAAAAACTTCTGTTTCTTCTTTTTCAGGTCACCCTGCCTCAGTGACAGACAGCCAGTGTGTTAAAAAATAAAAATACAATATTGAAGTGTAGTATTGTACCATAATTCAAGGCAGAATATTCTTACCTGGTACATTATGGGGATGAACTTAGCCAGTCGCCGCATGGTGTCTGCAGAGCTGTCTACATTACAGAGGTGTATGGCATATGGATCAGCATGGACCCTGTTCTTTCCTATCAACATCTGCCAAACATTCAAACAAATGTTTGTAAAAACAAATCCCTTTATTTACAATGTACTACATATAAGATTCAAGAGGATAGGAATAAGAGAGAAATTGTTGTTTTCTAAAGAAGATGCTCTTTCGTAAATAAATAATGCGCTAATTTATTTTAAAATACAAAAATAAAACCTTACTTTATAATCAACATTTCAGTGAATTTGCATGAAAAATAAGAGAGAAAAAGTAACTTTAACGTATCAAAGAATTATTATTACAGCACTGCCAGGAGAGGTCACAGATGATATAGTAAATTGGTGTCAGTTAAGAACTCAAGAGTCTATAGAGAAAGTGGGAGCATCAGCAAGAAAGGCAGACAAAGTAAGAATATTAGGCAGTCAAAGAAAACATCTGAAATGGCAATAAAAAAATATTGAGCCGCCAGGACAACATGACATTCCTGGCATAGCTGTATTTTTTTTTTACCCCAAATTTTTGTATAAACAAAATTCCTCATACAAAAAAATAGTGGTACCTCGAAATTCGAACTTAATTCATTCCAGGAGGCTGTTCAAATAGTGAGTTGTACGAATATTGAATCAATTTTTCCCATAAGAAATACTAATGTAAATTGGATTAATCCATTCCAGATGCCCAAAAATTACCATTAGCACTGTTTCCCAAGGCAACTCGCCTAAGATCACTATATACCCGCTTTGCTTTTTCACAACTTATTGTTTCAGTAACACTGTTTTGTTTAGGTCAAATATCAGGGCAACGTCCAAATACCGAGTTAAATTTTTCTCGAAAAAGTTGGACGAATATAGGGATGTACAAATATTGAGGTTCCACTGTATATACCCAGTACTACGTATATTTGGTTTATCAAAAATATGGAGATCCATGTGCTGAGACTGATGTAATATGCAGTATTCCTGTCAAGAATAAGAGATCTAAGAAGCTAATGTGTTGCTGGTGAATTCCAACAATTTGTCTCTAATCAGAAATACATCTGACTTTTTGTCCCAACCCAGGCAGCAGGTGTGAGATCTAGATCTGACCATCATTTCTACTATCCAGGTAGCATAGCTCAACTCGTCATTGTCTCTGATTTATTTTATTCATTAGGAAAAATGACCTGAGATGAGCGTTTCTTACTAGGTGTTCCTTGACTTACGATGGGGCTACATTTCGACGAGCCCATCATAAACTGAAAACATCGCGAGTCGAATATGAATATATGATATGATAAATAAATAAATAAATAACTACTGTCACTGAATAAGTAAATAAATAAATAATTACTGTAACTAAATACATACAGGTATTGAAAAGTAAATAGTAAATGATTACAAATTTATCCTATCAATAAATGTACAGTATCGCACTATCATAAAGTTGAAATATTTTAAGTTGAACTATCGTAAAGCAAGGATGCTCTGTTCAGTGGCTCTGACCCTATGTTAGGGGCATGACAAAATGGTGGTATCAAAGAATATAATATATGTGAAGATAAGGTAATCTTTGGCCGTAATGCGGGCCACATTAATTTCAACAACTGGTTTACTGTTTATTGACTATGATCAGAGTGATTTCCTTACTGCACAGTCTGGGCTTTATGCAAGAAATGACAAAAATGACTGATGGTATATTAATTTACAGCATGACAAAATCAGAGAAATTTGAGAGAAAAAATATGAAAGAACATGGTAGAAAAATGGGGTAGGAGCATTTTTTTTATAAATGTATTACAAATACTTGGACATCTCATATTTACAATCTGAATATTAATAAAATGTCACAATACTGTGGCTGGAACAATACACAAATAATCCACATTTAGAAGACAAACTTTTAATGACGTTTTGGTCTGACTTGGACCATCACCCAATCACAACAGTGTGACTGGTTAACTGTCCCATAATATATAATATACTGGGACAGTAACACAAAAGAGTATGGACAGTTTGAGTAATAATGTGTTTTTAAGGAAAGACCATAGTTGAGATAAGAAGTGCATGAGGAAGAAAGCTGAATTGAATTAGGTTCAGGAGCTTTCTGACAACATTTTCAAAGAAGTTGGCAGATGCTAAATTTTAAAACTATCTAATCAACACCAAATTCATTTTTCTGTAAAAGAAAAATAGAATAAAAATACAATATACAGGTACCACTTAACTCAATGGTAGAACATTTGGCTTACAACCAAAAGTATCTGGGTTCAATCCCAAGCAAATGAAGATGAGAAAGTCTCCTTACACTTGCTGTATTTTTTCACTAAGAAGTAAACACATATCTAATAGGTTTACTTTTTTTTGTTGCATTCTGCGAAAGGCCCTAAAGATTATATGGCATAGACTATTTACAGTATTTTTGTTGTCAAATGTTAAGCGAGTATCAAAATCTAACGGCAACTGCTTTTAATTTTTATAAATTATTATGCAGTAGCTCTGAAACTAAGAACTAGTGTCCTTGACTGCCACACTATGACATCCATGCACAATTCTCTCACTTTATATGACACTTACCTGGATCTGGAAGGCACAATTTTGTCGTTCCATTGATGTCATGTGATTTTCAAAGTCCATATCTAGCACGAGTGGTTGACCAAACATCATGGCAGAGATGACACGCGAGTTAAAGAACTGATTGGTGGTAGAGTCAAGAATCTTAAGGAATATACTATTTCTGAACAGACCATATTTGATGTGTTCATTATCTGCTTCTTCCTCTCTCATTTTCTCCATATTTTCTTCTCTAATTTTTCTTTTAATTTCTTTTTTTTTCTTTTCATTTAACTTTTTCATTTCAGTTATGAAGAGATACTTGAGGAAGTTTCTACGTCCATTAAGAGAACCTTTGGTGAGTAATTCCTGCCACTGATCGGGAGTAAAGGTGGAGGGCACATAAGAACCTTCCTGACGTAACAACTCCACCTCTAGCTTAATCAACTCCTCCATATCCACCTCTTCATCTTCCTCTGTTACAACTGAAGGTGTTGCACCACTTACTTTTACCTCTTCATTGGTGATGAAGTTAGTTTCTGTCTCTGCAACACTATCAGCTCTGATACTAGCATTATTTAATCCAAAATTTACCCCCTTGGTCCTTGTATTATCAGCAATATCATGGCTTATTTTACATTCTTCAGTTAAAATTGCAGAATCTGACACTGGCTTATGATCACCTTTTATATTTTTAAAAGCCTCATCGATTTTTTCACCTACTGTATGCTGCTGCTTTGATGTGCAATACCATTTTACTTTTTCTAACTGTAACTGATGATCCATCTTCATTCTAACCCATTTTGGATGCTGGCAATTAGTGACTGTGGACCCACAACTTTTTGCAAGTTCAGAAGGAAATCTGCAAATAACATAAATAACATTAGACAAGCATACAGTCAATGGATTTGGGTTTTAAACTATATGGTCTCATTTACCTATATAAGTTTTATGAAGAAAAAAGCTATGCTGTACTCCATCTCCCATTAGTAGTTTTTGCTTGTGGCTGCTGCTATACCTAACCTGTGATCACTTACTGCAATTTTAGTTCCATTCACACTAAATGTGAAGTCAAACTCACTATCTGTGGCCAGGTGCAGTAAGTGCTACAACCACTGGATATTTTAGGAAATATTGACAGATTAAACACTGACAATGGAACACCACAAGCGTAACTCTGCTCCTGTAGCTACAAATAGGTAACTGCAAATATGAAAATATTGTACTAGTAGGTATTTCTTTCTTAGATCATCGTACATTGAGTAATAGTACACAATTAGTAAGACTATATAGTATTACTTCCTGAATAATGTCTAGGAGGCTTAATGTAATTTTTTTTAATTCATTGGAGATACAATATCTGAACTACCAATAAAGGCCATAAAATATAACTAGCAATTTTAGCCTCTCTCAAACTCAATTTTTGAACTAATAATATATAAAAATATTATACGAAAATACAGTACCGTACGTTATATATTTGATTTACCACATCAGTCATCTCCCACTGCTAAGGTAGGGCAACCCAACAAAGTAAATACATTGTCATTAATTATAATTTTCTAAAAAGAGAAAATATCTATGCTACTGACACAAGATAATTATTATTACGTATAATTATTTTGCAATTATAATAATTATGGGGAAGCCCTAAAACCACAGGGGTCACTTGGGGGAATGGAAGGGAATCAAATTTGATCTAAAGAAGGGAAGGGTATCTATTAAGCATTAGACCCTTTAACTTTTAAGGTTTAAATAATGAGATATTACAAAGACCCTAATGGAAATAAGTCACTTTGTCTGACCTTTTCTTAGGTAATTTACATACATGAAACTATGAATGATAATTTGTCTAACTGTATTTGTGTGTACTTGTGCCTAAATAAACTTACTTAACAAGATATGAAAAACAATACCTAAGGTGCAATGACCGTGAAGGTGTTGTCCATCCTCGTAGATAAAAGTGGTAGCGAGCAGACACACACAGTGTGGCTCCTACTCGAGCTGTCATGGTTTTGTTGTAAGTGTGAGGTGGTGACAGCTCTCAAGTGTTCTCTCTTCCACTGCAAATCACCTTTCCTTCTTCACCACTGATCATTCACTTTTCTGTTCCACTGCCAGTCACTCATTCTTTCTGTTGAATAAAGAAAGAGCTGAGAAATATACTGTTAACTTCTATTTAAGCATTAGGATTAGTCTGCCCGAAATGCACAGCATGCTAGTGGCTTTCTTTTGTGGCTAACAATATTTTATTACATGTAAACCACATTACTTGTATAGTGCAGAAAAGAAATAAATTTGTTATTTGTTATTAATGATTTTGGGACAGGCCCTATGGCCTGGCTGGCAAAACTTTCGCTTCACACGCGGAGGGCCCGGGTTTGATTCCCGGCGGGGTGGAAACATTTCAGCGCATTTCCTTACACCTGTTGTCCTGTTCACCTAGCAGCAAATATGTACCTGGGTGTTAGTCAACTGGTGTGGGTCGCATCCTGGGGGACAAGATTGAGGACCCCAATGGAAATAAGACAGACAGTCCTCGATGACGCACTGACTTTCTTGGGTTATCCTGGGTGGCTAACCCTCCGGGGTTAAAAATCCAAACGAAATCTTATCTCTTATCATACTGAACCACGGCTGTGGCCTGGTAGGCACCGCTCTTGCTTCACACTGAGTGCCCGAGGTTCAATCCCCAGCAAGGGTGGAAACACTGGGTGTTTCCTTACACCTGTTGTCCCAGTTCACCTAGCAAACAAGTAGGTACCTGGATATTAGTCGACTGGTGTGGGTGGCATCCTGGAACACATGACTAAAGGACCCCAATGGAAATAAGACATACAATCCTAGATGACACAGTGACATTCTTGGGTTATCCTGGGTGGCTTACTCTCCGGGGTTAATCCTAGGTTTTCTACACATATGTTGCTATGTATGATAATCTATAAATAAATAAATATATTTAAATATATTTACTACAAGTACATGTACATGGTATACAGGCCTAGCTGACTT
Organism: Cherax destructor; assembly: GCA_009830355.1. Classification (NCBI taxonomy): domain Eukaryota; kingdom Metazoa; phylum Arthropoda; class Malacostraca; order Decapoda; family Parastacidae; genus Cherax; species Cherax destructor. The sequence goes on along the minus strand of WNWK01010226.1, from coordinate 24,172 downwards.
TGACTGTATTTGTGTATACCTGAATAAACTTACTTAACAAGGACACCAATGTAAATAAGTCACTTTTTTTGGTTAATATACTACTATCCTGATGGGCAATGCTCACACGTTATTATGTATGATCATTGTACTTGTGTGGGCCTGTACCTAAATAAACTTACTTCCTTAATTATTTACGTAAACAAACTTAGTGTAGGATCAGCGTGACTGAGGTGCTCCAGTGTATAGTGCTCCAGTGGTTGAACTTAATATATACCTTTCACATTCTGGTGAATTATTCTCAATAACTTCATATTTATAAGCCTAGTATCCTATATTAACTTATTAAGACATCAGTGTCAAATCAGTGTAAGATCACTGAAAAATAAGTGTAAGATGAGTGTAAAATCAGTGTAAAATTAGTATAAGTGTGAGGTTCTGAAAGGTCTGAACTTATTTATCTTTCACATTCTAGTGAATTATTCTCAATAACTTTATATTTACAAGAGTTTATCAAAATTTTAAGTTTATTTTTAACATATAAATTTATATATTTTACAGCACGTGAAATATTGCCAATGAGACCTGTAATTGTTAAAATTGTATTATAATACAATACGGTTTTATTTATTTTTTGGTTGGTTGCTGGGTTGAGAGGCTGTAACGGTTAGAGGGCCGTGTGATCCTCTACAGTTCTGATTTTAATTTTAAAAAATCTAATGATAATAATCGTAACCATAATTTTTAAAAGGGTGGAGGGGAAAACTAGCGGAAGGCCTAGGTCAGATGACCCAAAGCTTCAGCTGTAGGTCATCGTATGACTAAGACAACAATTGAGTTATGAGAGGGGCCAGGAGCTGTGATTAGACCCTTGTAACCACAAATAGGTGAGTTCTTTGTCTGACTATTTGGGGGGTTATCCTAGGTAATTTACACATATGTTACTGTGTAAAGCAACCACAGGGAGAGTTGAATGATAGCTCTAGGTCTTTTGTGTTGCAATCAGATCATCAGGATGTTGCAATGTTGCAGAAATGAGTAGGAAGTCCAAGCATATTCGTTCAGGGAAACGAGGTTCCCATATCATAGAGGTGCCCATGTCATAGAGGTGCCCATGTCATAGAGGTGCCCATGTCAAAGAGGTGCCCATGTCATAGAGGTGCCTATGTCATAGAGGTGACCATGTCATAGAGGTGCCCATGTCATAGAGGTACCAATGTTATAGAGGTGTCCGTGTCATAGAGGTTCCCATGTTATAGAGGTGTCCATGTCATAGAGGTGCCCGTGTTATAGAGGTGCCCACGTTATAGGGATATGAACGTTAATTTATATGTCCCGTGGCCTGGTGGGCAACGCTCTAGCCTCACACACCGAGTGTCCGTAGTTCGATGTCCGGTACAGGTGGAAATACTGGAGTATACCTGGAGAGGGTTTCGGGGGTCTACGCCCCCGCTGGACGTGTTTGCTTACACCTGCTGTCCCCTTTCACCTAGCAAGAAAGTAGGTATTAGTGGACTGGTGTGTGTGGCATCCTGGGGGACAAGACTGAAGGACTACAATGGAAATAAGCCAGACAGTCCTCGATGATGCACTGACTTTCTTGTATTATCCTGGGTGGCTGACCCTCCGGGGTTAAAAATCCGAAAGTTTTATATTAACCTGTCTTTGCCATGGGATTGTTCCTGGCACAAGACTGTAAATGGCACCCTACTCTAACCGAAGAAGACCCATTTGCACTAAAGGAGACGTAATGTCCTCGTCATAGTCCTGCACTCGTAATGTAGTTGTAAACTGTACCCGACTTGGTCCCGTTCGAGTATCTTTCGGTAAGAAACTCCGGCTCTCCTTCAGGAGCCAGGAAAGGGGGCCACTGTTTGGAAAAGACCAGTATCAGGACAATGTTCCTGACTAATATACTAACAGCAGCTACTCCAGGCCCAATGGCCATTTACTCTGCCCACACGATGGGTGTGGGGTGCATAATAATGATGTTAAACTAACTTACCACCACCCCAAAGGAAACAAAAGGACCCCTATGGAAATAAGTCACTTTGTTTGACTTTTTTTTTTTTTTTTTTTGGATGGTTTAGCGCTTCTATTTGATTATAATAATAATAATTGACTTTTTTGGGTTATCCTGGTGGGTAATTTATGTTATGTATGATAACTGTATCTGTGCCTAAATAAACTTACTTATTCTGCAGGCCAGAGGATATGGATGATTAATCAGAACGTATTAACACCAATAAGGACATTTCTTTCAGTGACTCCATTTCTGTTGCTTGGAATATTAGGTTCTTTTTGGACGTGTTAGGATGATCCTAAGACCTTCATTCTACAATTTTTCAAGTCCTCCATGCTTCCAGTCTGACAAGAGCAAGTAGAGGTGCAGCATAATATCTTTATTTCTACAAGTACATGTACAAGGTATACAGACCATAGCTGACATCAATGACATATTACTGTACTGTACTGTCCTCCATTGAAGACACTGCAAGACTCCAGGCGGACATCAACCACACTAACCTAGGCTATCCCACACTAACCTAGGCTATCCCACACTAACCTAGGCTATCCCACACTAACCTAGGCTATCCCACACTAACCTAGGCTATCCCACACCAACCTAGGCTATCCCACACCAACCTAGGCTATCCCACACTAACCTAGGCTATCCCACACTAACCTAGGCTATCCCACACTAACCTAGGCTATCCCACACTAACCTAGGCTATCCCACACTAACCTAGGCTATCCCACACTAACCTAGGCTATCCCACACTAACCTAGGCTATCCCACACTAACCTAGGCTATCCCACACTAACCTAGGCTATCCCACACTAACCTAGGCTATCCCACACTAACCTAGGCTATCCCACACTAACCTAGGCTATCCCACACTAACCTAGGCTATCCCACACTAACCTAGGCTATCCCACACTAACCTAGGCTATCCCACACTAACCTAGGCTATCCCACACAACCTAGGCTATCCCACACTAACCTAGGCTATCCCACACTAACCTAGGCTATCCCACACTAACCTAGGCTATCCCACACTAACCTAGGCTATCCCACACCTAACCTAGGCTATCCCACACTAACCTAGGCTATCCCACACTAACCTAGGCTATCCCACACCAACCTAGGCTATCCCACACTAACCTAGGCTATCCCACACTAACCTAGGCTATCCCACACTAACCTAGGCTATCCCACACCTAACCTAGGCTATCCCACACTAACCTAGGCTATCCCACACTAACCTAGGCTATCCCACACTAACCTAGGCTATCCCACACTAACCTAGGCTATCCCACACTAACCTAGGCTATCCCACACTAACCTAGGCTATCCCACACTAACCTAGGCTATCCCACACTAACCTAGGCTATCCCACACTAACCTAGGCTATCCCACACTCAACCTAGGCTATCCCACACTAACCTAGGCTATCCCACACTAACCTAGGCTATCCCACACTAACCTAGGCTATCCCACACTAACCTAGGCTATCTCACACTAACCTAGGCTATCCCACACTAACCTAAGCTATCCCACACTAACCTAGGCTATCCCACACTAACCTAGGCTATCCCACACTATCCTAGCCTATCCGGTCGCAGAAAACAATATGAAGTTCAATGATGAGAAATTTCAATTACTCCGATATGGAAAACGTGAAGAAATTAAAACTATATCGGAGTATAAAACAAATTCCAATCACACAATAGAACGAAAAATTAATGTAAAGGACCTGGGAGTGATCATGTCAGAGGATCTCACCTTCAAAGACCACAACATTGTATCAATCGCATCTGCTAGAAAAATGACTGGATGGATAATGAGAATCTTCAAAACTAGGGATTCCAAGCCCATGATGACACTTCAGGTCGCTTGTTCTATCTAGGCTGGAATATTGCTGCACACTAACTGCACCTTTCAAGGCAGGTGAAATTGCTGACCTTGAAAATGTGCAGAGAACCTTCACTACCTGGAGTCTACCTGGAGAGAATTCCAGGGGTCAACGCCCCCGCGGCCCGGTCCGTGACCAGGCCTCTTGTTGGACCAGAGCCTGATCAACTGCACACATAACTGCGATAAAACACCTCAATTACTGGGAACGCTTGAAGTTCCTCAACCTGTACTCCCTAGAACGCAGGCGGGAGAGATACATGATAATATACACTTAGAAAATCCTAGAGGGATTAGTACCAAACTTGCACACGAAAACCACTCACAGGACAACAAGTGTAAGGAAACACGCCCACTGTTTCCACCCTTGCCGGGAGTTGAACCACGGACACTCAGTGTGTGAAGCGACAGCGTTGCCTACCATGCCACGGACCACATTGTGGATAAGTTGTAGAATTTTAGTTTAATGGCTATAATATGCATCCCTACCCGTGCTGTATGTTCTTCTGCACCGCATGTTAGTGCCTCTCTGTGGTGCTTAACATTATTTTATTACATGTAATCTACATTTTGTAATACTGCAGAAATAAATAAAGTTTTTTTTTGTATATATTGTTCTTTATACCAGTTTAGCTTATCAGATTGACCTATCTACCTTCAAAACAGAATACAATGAAACCAGAAGATTAGTTACTATCTTCGTCACTTAAACATATTAAGAGATCCACAAATTAAGTAATTACCAATAGACCCCTGGCTGTCTTCAGGAAGGCGCTGGACAGGCACCTAGTCAGTACCTGACCAGCCGGGCTGTGGTTCGTACGTCGGTTTACGTGCGGCCAGCAGTAACAGCCTGGTTGATCAGACCTTGATCCACCATGAGGCCTGGTCACAGACCGAGCCGCGGGGGCGTTGATGAGCCTTTTCATAGCCTTGATGAGATTATGGTTACTATCTCTTCAAAATCTCGCACACATCAATATATTGTTAGAGTCAGTACACAAGGATATTGAAAATATATAATAGAGTCTTTATGTATATGTTATTGTTTATTTATAAGCCAAGAGTCAAAATTCAGATAAAAATAATGTCTCGTTTAGTTTCAAGCCAAACTTATATAAAAAAACAGATATGATAACCCAAAAGGAAAGGGAGTATAAGGCACACCAATTATTTAAAGTACAGAGGGTCCAACAGCTAGCGCTCGACCCACGGCAAGACCTCAGATGGTGGCAGGTGGCCGCAGAGAACTTCATACGACATCAGGTGGCTTCAGACGACCCCAGCTAGATCCAAATGATCTCAAATGACTTCAGATACCTTGAGGTGCCTTCAAAAGATGTTACTTGACCTTCAGTGAGCCTAAACTGGCGCAGGTAAGGTCGGGGAGAAAGCTGCAGCTGCAGCTTGGTATTTTGCAACCAACTTTGCAACTGCAGGAGGCATAGCTGTAGGGAAGATTATCCTAATTAGTTTTGAGTTGAGAGTCAGACTGATTGCTGAAAACACAGCAATTGTGAACCCCATTATAACGTTTTGTGACAATTTATGGCTAAACTCCTTACTATTGTCCCGAATTCAATAGTTCATTACCATTGTTACTTGTTTAGGAAATAAAAATGTTGGGGTCCAGTCCTTACATCCATTATGTGCCTCTGTAGTCCTTAGACAACCACCCACAGGATGGGTATGGGAGGCACAATCAAGAGGTTGGGATTGTAATATGACTAGTTAAAAATATATTTTACCAATGACTTGAGAAGCGAATGTGGAAGAAGGAGCGAAATGCAATACCATGCCACAAATATTATGTAGTCTAGTATAAACACGAATACTCTCTCAATACAGAGCAGAGGCTAAAGAGTATCGGCAGGCAAGATATACTGACTGGGAATGAGAAGGGAGGCGGAAGTAGCTGCAGCGGGAAGACCTGGAGCAGGTGCAGCGGGGAGACCTCCTGGAGCAGGTGCAGCGGGCAGCAATCCTGGGGCAGGTGTAGTGTTCAGAGCTTGCAGGTCTGCGATCTCCTTAGCGGTGGGGATGAAGGCACTAATCATTGAGAGGGGCGGTGTGTAGGGTGACGCTGGTGGCACTGCTGCTGGTGACTTTACTGCTGCTGGTGGTGGCACTCCTGAAGCTGCTACTCCAGGAATGGAAGGTGGAAAGTCAGTATCATCAAGAAATAAGACATAATGTTCCACAATATTTAATATTACCTAAGATGTGTAGGCAGTACGGAAGATACAATATCACTTGACTCTGACTCGGTTACAAGAACCACTGAAATAACAGCTAAATTAATTTGATTATTGAGTAAAATGGACAATTAAGAGATGACAGAAGAGTCTGACACTGACCTCCTGGTGGAGGCATGGCAGCAGCAGCTGACATCACCACTGACACACACACCAATATTCCCTTCAGCATCATCATCATAACCTGCCACACAGTCAATACATCTTTCAGTGACAACAATAACTTTACAATATGACTATAAACATCAGTAGTTCCTAAATTATTATTTTGGTTTTAGATTATGATAGTTATTGTTCCGAAAACATTAAAAATTTGAACATTTACTTTTAGTTATTAAGAAATCACCCACCTGAAGAGGGTCTCAAGTTATTTGATAGTCACTTATTACTCTAAACTGACGGCCAGCAGTAACAGCCTGGGTGATCAGACCCTGATCCACCATGAGGCCTGGTCTCAGACCGAGCCGCAGGGGCGTTGACCCCTGAAACCCTCTCCAGGTAAATGAACGTTAGATATTATGAAATGAGAAACCTGAACATTTTCCAATATTTTTCAAGCTCTTCCTCTTATACATCAATGATCTTCCCAATGTATCACAACACTTGAAACCAATACTCTTTGCTGACGATACAACTTATGTCATCTCCCACACAAACCTTGCCACGCTTAACACCATTGTTAACGACGAATTAATAAAAATAGCAACATGGATGACTGCCAATAAACTTACACTCAACACTGATAAGACCTTCTATATTATGTTTGGCAACAGAACAGATGATCCACAATTAAACATTAAGATCAACTCTACACCTATTGCTAGACATAACGAGGGCAAGTTCCTGGGCCTTCACCTTGACAGCAGCCTGAAATTCAGCACCCATATCCAACACATAACAAAGAAAGTGTCCAAAACTGTGGGGATCCTCTCTAAGATACGGTATTATGTACCACAATCAGCCCTACTCACACTATACTACTCACTCATCTATCCCTACCTCACATATGCCATTTGTGCATGGGGATCAACAGCAATTACCCACCTAAAGCCAATAATAACCCAACAAAAAGCCGCAGTAAGAATTATCACACAATCCAACGCTAGGCAGCACACCCCCCCACTCTTCAAAGACCTAAACCTACTCACTGTCCAGAACATCCATACTTACTACTCTGCTATCTACATTTATAGAACCATTAATTCCAACTTTAACCCTGAGCTAAAACACTTTCTTGACAGTTGTGACAGGACCCATAGACATAATACCAGACATAAAAATCTCTTTGACATTCCCCGTGTCCGACTAAATCTATACAAAAATTCAATGCGCATAAAAGGGCCTAAAATCTGGAACTCCCTGCCTGAAAACTCTAGAACTGCAGACACAACCTCCATTTTCAAAAGCACCGTTAAAAAACATCTTATCTCACTTACGCACCCAACCGGTAGTTAACCATACGAAAACTACTTTATCTTGCACATATCCACAGCAAAATACACTTATTGATATCTGTGATTCTCCTTAATTTGCAAATTACTAACCACAGCAAAATACACTTATTGATATCTGTGATTCCCCTTAATTTGCACAGTTCCAACCAAAATTCTAATACAACTATTGCTCCATAATACTTAAGCTAGTCATAAGTTTGCCTAAGATACTCCAATATAGAATCTATATTATGCCAATATATCACCTTTATCATTAATATATAAACTAATTGCTAACTTTTTATACTAATTGTTAAATTCTCAATGTTTAAATTCCAGTACCTAAATTTTGTAAACCTAACCTTACAATCTGTATATCCATTGTATAGCTATTGAGTAAGACCTATCATAAGACTGCCTGAAAAGCCTAGGCATACCTAGGCATATTATTGGCCATCTTGTAATATCAACTTTAATGTATAACTATAAGTACCCCCCACCTTGTATTACATGAAATAAAGGATTTGAATTTGAATTTGAATTTGAATTTGAATACAAATGTTTACCTTAAGAAGGACCAGCCTTAGTTCTCAGCGAGTGGGAAGGTGTGAGCACAGGTGAGTCAGAACCACCTCTTATATACCCTGAAGAGAGGTCACATGCAATGCTCGCATGTGTATGTGTAGGTCACATGAGCTGAGTCTAACACTGTTTTTTTTGTGCTTAAGATTAAACTGGAGGCGTGACAACACAGAAAAAGCGCCGCTAACATGTGTCCTCACTCCTGCACCACCTTGTGTAATGACAGTAATCTCTGGGGAAGCTTAGCACAAGACGTGACCACAATGGTCACTGCTGGATCCCTGGCTAGACCTGACGTGTGAGAGGGACCACTCTGGTCCTGCTGGATCACTGGCTAGACCTGACGTGTGAGAGGGACCACAATGGTCACTGCTGGATCCCTGGCTAGACCTGACGTGTGAGAGAGACCACAATGGTCACTGCTGGATCCCTGGCTAGACCTGACGTGTGAGAGAGACCACTCTGGTCCTGCTGGATCCCTGGCTAGACCTGACGTGTGAGAGGGACCACAATGGTCCTGCTGGATCCCTGGCTAGACCTGACGTGTGAGGGACCACAATGGTCACTGCTGGATCCCTGCCTAGACCTGACGTGTGAGAGAGACCACTCTGGTCCTGCTGGATCCCTGGCTAGACCTGACGTGTGAGAGGGACCACAATGGTCACTGCTGGATCCCTGGCTAGACTTGACGTGTGAGAGGGACCACAATGGTCACTGCTGGATCCCAGGCTAGACCTGACGTGTGAGAGAGACCACAATGGTCACTGCTGGATCCCTGGCTAGACCTGACGTGTGAGAGACCACAATGGTCACTGCTGGATCCCAGGCTAGACCTGACGTGTGAGAGAGACCACAATGGTCACTGCTGGATCCCTGGCTAGACCTGACGTGTGAGAGGGACCACAATGGTCACTGCTGGATCCCAGGCTAGACCTGACGTGTGAGAGGGACCACAATGGTCACTGCTGGATCCCAGGCTAGACCTGACGTGTGAGAAAGACCACTCTGGTCCTGCTGGATCCCTGGCTAGACCTGACGTGTGAGAGGGACCACAATGGTCACTGCTGGATCCATGGCTAGACCTGACGTGTGAGAGGGACCACAATGGTCACTGCTGGATTCCAGGCTAGACCTGATGTGTGAGAGAGACCACAATGGTCACTGCTGGATCCCTGGCTAGACCTGACGTGTGAGAGAGACCACTCTGGTCCTGCTGGATCCCTGGCTAGACCTGACGTGTGAGAGGGACCACAATGGTCACTGCTGGATCCCAGGCTAGACCTGACGTGTGAGAGGGACCACAATGGTCACTGCTGGATCCCAGGCTAGACCTGACGTGTGAGAGGGACCACAATGGTCACTGCTGGATCCCAGGCTAGACCTGACGTGTGAGAGGGACCACAATGGTCACTGCTGGATCCCTGGCTAGACCTGACGTGTGAGAGAGACCACAATGGTCACTGCTGGATTCCAGGCTAGACCTGACGTGTGAGAGGGACCACAATGGTCACTGCTGGATCCCTGGCTAGACCTGACGTGTGAGAGGGACCACAATGGTCACTGCTGGATCCCTGGCTAGACCTGACGTGTGAGAGAGACCACAATGGTCACTGCTGGATCCCTGGCTAGACCTGACGTGTGAGAGAGACCACTCTGGTCCTGCTGGATCCCAGGCTAGACCTGACGTGTGAGAGAGACCACAATGGTCACTGCTGGATCCCTGGCTAGACCTGATGTGTGAGAGGGACCACAATGGTCACTTCTGGATCCCAGGCTAGACCTGACGTGTGAGAGGGACCACAATGGTCACTGCTGGATCCCAGGCTAGACCTGACGTGTGAGAGAGACCACTCTGGTCCTGCTGGATCCCTGGCTAGACCTGACGTGTGAGAGGGACCACAATTGTCACTGCTGGATCCCAGGCTAGACCTGACGTGTGAGAGGGACCAGAATGGTCACTGCTGGATCCCAGGCTAGACCTGACGTGTGAGAGAGACCACTCTGGTCCTGCTGGATCCCTGGCTAGACCTGACGTGTGAGAGGGACCACAATGGTCACTGCTGGATCCCAGGCTAGACCTGACGTGTGAGAGGGACCACAATGGTCACTGCTGGATCCCAGGCTAGACCTGACGTGTGAGAGGGACCACAATGGTCACTGCTGGATCCCAGGCTAGACCTGACGTGTGAGAGGGACCACAATGGTCACTGCTGGATCCCTGGCTAGACCTGACGTGTGAGAGGGACCACAATGGTCACGGCTGGATCCCAGGCTAGACCTGACGTGTGAGAGAGACCACTCTGGTCCTGCTGGATCCCTGGCTAGACCTGACGTGTGAGAGGGACCACAATGGTCAATGCTGGATCCCAGGCTAGACCTGACATGTGAGAGAGACCACTCTGGTCCTGATGGATCCCTGGCTAGACCTGACGTGTGAGAGGGACCACAATGGTCACTGCTGGATCCCAGGCTAGACCTGACATGTGAGAGAGACCACTCTGGTCCTGATGGATCCCTGGCTAGACCTGACGTGTGAGAGAGACCACAATGGTCACTGCTGGATCCCAGGCTAGACCTGACATGTGAGAGAGACCACTCTGGTCCTGATGGATCCCTGGCTAGACCTGACGTGTGAGAGACCACAATGGTCACTGCTGGATCCCAGGCTAGACCTGACATGTGAGAGAGACCACTCTGGTCCTGCTGGATCCCTGGCTAGACCTGACGTGTGAGAGAGACCATTCTGGTCCTGTTGGATCCCTGGCTAGACCTGACGTGTGAGAGAGACCACAATGGTCCTGCTGGATCCCTGGCTAGACCTGACGTGTGAGAGAGACCACAATGGTCCTGCTGGATCCCTGGCTAGACCTGACGTGTGAGAGAGACCACAATGGTCCTGCTGGATCCCTTGCTAGACCTGACGTGTGAGAGGGACCACAATGGTCACTGCTGGATCCCTGCCTAGACCTGACGTGTGAGAGAGATCACACTGGTCACTGCTGGATCCCTGGCTAGACCTGACGTGTGAGAGAGACCACAATGGTCACTGCTGGATCCCTGGCTAGACCTGACGTGTGAGAGGGACCACAATGGTCACTGCTGGATCCCAGGCTAGACCTGACGTGTGAGAGGGACCACAATGGTCACTGCTGGATCCCAGGCTAGACCTGACGTGTGAGAGGGACCACAATGGTCACTGCTGGATCCCAGGCTAGACCTGACGTGTGAGAGGGACCACAATGGTCACTGCTGGATCCCAGGCTAGACCTGACGTGTGAGAGGGACCACTCTGGTCCTGCTGGATCCTTTTACATTAGATATTGCCACCTAAGTGGCTAGTTTATTGTGCACCCATATCCAACCTGTGGACGGTAGCGCAAGAGCATATGGATACCGGCTGGTCGGTAGCTGTCCAGCCAGGCTGTGGTTCGTACGTTGGACTGCGTGCGGCCAGCAGTAACAGCCTAGTTGATCAGGCTCTGATCCATCATGAGGCCTGGTCACAGACCGGGCCGCAGGGGCGTTGACCCCTGGAACTCTCTCCAGGTAAACTCCAGGTAATACACAAAAGGCCTAGGAACTAGGCCCCAAAAGGGTTAACAGGTGTACATATGGATTTATATCTACAGTTCACTTATCTTTTACAAGCAAATTTAGAAAATTTGCTTAGTATAAAAATGCTCAATATTATTTTCCTATAAGATAATTTCAATTCTTACTAATATGTTACTATTATGTTACCACCTACTCACCCTAAACTAAATATTCATACTAAAAATTACTCTCAAAAATGCTCAATGTTATTTTCCTTAAGATAATCTCAATTTTATATTACCATCCTCCTAAACACTTGTTACAATGTAATATCATCATACTGTAATTTGAACAATCAAATATATAACTAGAATAAACTCAATCAATTTCTCTAATATTATGTACATAGTCTATAAGTCATTAGATTAAGCTGCCCCTAATGCCATGACATGTCAGTGACTCTCCTAGCACTTCACCATGGCATGTCAGTGACTCTCCTTGCACTTCACCATGGCATGTTAGTGGATCTCCTTGCACTTCACCATGGCATGTCAGTGACTCTCCTTGCACTTCACCATGGCATGTCAGTGACTCTCCTTGCACTTCACCATGGCATGTCAGTGACACTCCTTGCACTTCACCATGGCATGTCAGTGACTCTCCTTGCACTTCACCATAGCATGTCAGTGACTCTCCTTGCACTTCACCATGGCATGTCAGTGGTTCTCCTGGCACTTCACCATGGCATGTCAGTGGCTCTCCTTGCAATTCACCATGGCATGTCAGTGACTCTCCTTGCAATTCACCATGGCATGTCAGTGGCTCTCCTGGCACTTCACCATTGCATGTCAGTGGCTCTCCTTGCACTTCACCATGGCATGTCAGTGACTCTCCTTGCACTTCACCATGGCATGTCAGTGGCTCTCCTTGCACTTCACCATGGCATGTCAGTGGCTCTCCTTGCACTTCACCATAGCATGTCAGTGACTCTCCTTGCACTTCACCATGGCATGTCAGTGGCTCTCATTGCACTTCACCATGGCATGTCAGTGGATCTCCTTGCACTTCACCATGGCATGTCAGTGGCTCTCCTTGCACTTCACCATGGCATGTCAGTGGATCTCCTTGCACTTCACCATGGCATGTTAGTGACTCTCCTTGCACTTCACCATGGCATGTGAGTGGCTCTCCTTGCACTTCACCATGGCATGTCAGTGACTCTCCTTGCACTTCACCATGGCATGTCAGTGGATCTCCTTGCACTTCACCATGGCATGTTAGTGGCTCTCCTTGCACTTCACCATGGCATGTCAGTGACTCTCCTTGCACTTCACCATGGCATGTCAGTGGCTCTCCTTGCACTTCACCATGGCATGTCAGTGACTCTCCTTGCACTTCACCATGGCATGTCAGTGGCTCTCCTTGCACTTCACCATGGCATGTCAGTGGCTCTCCTTGCACTTCACCATGGCATGTCAGTGACTCTCCTTGCACTTCACCATGGCATGTCAGTGGCTCTCATTGCACTTCACCATGGCATGTCAGTGGCTCTCCTTGCACTTCACCATGGCATGTCAGTGGCTCTCCTTGCACTTCACCATGGCATGTCAGTGACTCTCCTTGCACTTCACCATGGCATGTCAGTGACTCTCCTTGCACTTCTCCATGGCATGTCAGTGGCTCTCCTTGCACTTCACCATGGCATGTTAGTGACTCTCCTTGCACTTCACCATGGCATGTCAGTGGCTCTCCTTGCACTTCACCATGGCATGTCAGTGGATCTCCTTGCACTTCACCATGGCATGTCAGTGGCTCTCCTTGCACTTCACCATGGCATGTCAGTGGATCTCCTTGCACTTCACCATGGCATGTTAGTGACTTTCCTTGCACTTCACCATGGCATGTGAGTGGCTCTCCTTGCACTTCACCATGGCATGTCAGTGGCTCTCCTTGCACTTAACCATGGCATGTCAGTGGATCTCCTTGCACTTCACCATGGCATGTCAGTGGCTCTCCTGGCACTTCACCATGGCATGTCAGTGGCTCTCCTTGCACTTCATCATGGCATGTCAGTGACTCTCCTGGCACTTCACCATGGCATGTTAGTGACTCTCCTTGCACTTCCCCATGGCATGTCAATGGCTCTATTGGCACTTCACAATGGCATGTCAGTGGCACTCCTGGCACTTCACCATGGCATGTTAGTGACTCTCCTTGCACTTCACCATGGCATGTCAGTGGCTCTCCTGGCACTTCACCATGACATGTCAGTGGCTCTCCTTGCACTTCACCATGGCATGTCAGTGACTCTCCTGGCACTTCACCATGGCATGTCAGTGGATCTCCTTGCACTTCACCATGGCATGTCAGTGACTCTCCTTGCACTTCACCATGGCATGTCAGTGGCTCTCCTTGCACTTCACCATGGCATGTCAGTGACTCTCCTGGCACTTCACCATGGCATGTCAGTGGATCTCCTTGCACTTCACCATGGCATGTCAGTGACTCTCCTTGCACTTCACCATGGCATGTCAGTGGCTCTCCTTGCACTTCACCATGGCATGCTAGTGACTCTCCTTGCACTTCACCATGGCATGTCAGTGGCTCTCCTGGCACTTCACCATGGCATGTCAGTGGCACTCCTGGCACTTCACCATGGCATGTTAGTGACTCTCCTTGCACGTCACCATGGCATGTCAGTGACTCTCCTGGCACTTCATAATGGCATGTCAGTGGCTCTCCTTGCACTTCACCATGGCATGTCAGTGGATCTCCTTGCACTTCACCATGGCATGTCAGTGACTCTCCTTGCACTTCACCATGGCATGTTAGTGACTCTCCTTGCACTTCACCATGGCATGTCAGTGGCTCTCCTGGCACTTCACCATGGCATGTCAGTGGCTCTCCTTGCACTTCACCATGGCATGTCAGTGGATCTCCTTGCACTTCACCATGGCATGTCAGTGACTCTCCTTGCACTTCACCATGGCATGTTAGTGACTCTCCTTGCACTTCACCATGGCATGTCAGTGGCTCTCCTTGCACTTCACCATGGCATGTCAGTGGCTCTCCTTGCACTTCACCATGGCATGTCAGTGACTCTCCTTGCACTTCACCATGGCATGTTAGTGGCTCTCCTTGCACTTCACCATGGCATGTCAGTGGCTCTCCTTGCACTTCACCATGGCATGTCAGTGGCTCTCCTGGCACTTCAGTTAATGACTGTAACTACAACTATCTATGTAAAATTGCAATGAAATAAAATTTGTTTGTTGTTGTTTATTATGCAGCCCATACCCATGGTGCTGGCGGTAGTCATCCCATACCCATGGTGTTGGCGGTAGTCACCCCATACCCATGGTGCTGGCGGTAGTCACCCCATACCCATGGTGCTGGCGGTAGTCACCCCATACCCATGGAGCTGGCGGTAGTCATCCCATACCCATGGTGTTAGCGGTATTCACACCATACCCATGGTGTTGGCGGTAGTCACCCCATACCCAAGGTGTTGGCGGTAGTCACACCATACCCATGGTGTTGGCGGTAGTCATCCCAAACCAATGGTGTTGGCGGTAGTCACCCCATACCCATGGTGCTGGCGGTAGTCACCCCATACCCATGGTGCTGGCGGTAGTCACCCCATACCCATTGTGCTGACGGTAGTCACCCCATACTCATGGTGCTGGCGGTAGTCATCCCATACCCATGGTGGTGGCGGTAGTCATCCCATACCCATGGTGTTGGCGGTAGTCATCCCATACCCATGGTGTTGGCGGTAGTCACCCCATACCCATGGTGTTGGCGGTAGTCACCCCATACCCATGGTGCTGGCGGTAGTCACCCCATACCCATGGTGTTGGCGGTAGTCACCCCATACCCATGGTGTTGGCAGTAGTCACCCCATACCCATGGTGCTGGCGGTAGTCACACCATACCTATGGTGCTGGCGGTAGTCACCCCATACCCATGGTGTTGGCGGTAGTCATCCCATACCCATGGTGTTGGCGGTAGTCACCCCATACCCATGGTGCTGGCGGTAGTCACACCATACCCATGGTGTTGGGGTAGTCACACATACCCATGGGTGCTGGCGGTAGTCACCCATACCCATGGTGTTGGCGTAGTCATCCCATACCCATGGTGTTGGCGGTAGTCACCCCATACCCATGGTGTTGGCGGTAGTCACCCATACCCATGGTGCTGGCGGTAGTCACCCCATACCCATGGTGTTGCGGTAGTCACCCCATACCCATGGTGTTGGCGGTAGTCACCCCATACCCATGGTGTGGCGTAGTCACCCCATACCCATGGTGTTGGCGGTAGTCATCCCATACCCATGGTGTTGGCGTAGTCACCCATACCATGGTGTGGCGGTAGTCACCCCATACCCATGGTGTGGCGGTAGTCACCCATACCCATGGTGCTGGCGGTAGTCACCCCATACCCATGGTGTTGGGGTAGTCACCCCATACCCATTGTGTTGGCGGTAGTCACCCATACCCATGGTGCTGGCGGTAGTCATCCCATACCCATGGTGTTGGCGGTAGTCACCCCATACCCATGGTGCTGGCGGTAGTCACCCCATACCCATGGTGCTGGCGGTAGTCACCCCATACCCATGGTGCTGGCGGTAGTCACCCCATACCCATGGTGCTGGCGGTAGTCACCCCATACCCATGGTGTTGGCGGTAGTCACCCCATACCCATTGTGCTGGCGGTAGTCACCCCATACCCATGGTGTTGGCGGTAGTCATCCCATACCCATGGTGTTGGCGGTAGTCACCCCATACCCATGGTGCTGGCGGTAGTCACCCCATACCCATGGTGTTGGCGGTAGTCACCCCATACCCATGGTGCTGGCGGTAGTCACACCATACCCATGGTGCTGGCGGTAGTCACCCCATACCCATGGTGTTGGCGGTAGTCACCCATACCCATGGTGTTGGCGGTAGTCACCCCATACCCATGGTGTTGGCGGTAGTCACCCCATACCCATGGTGTTGGCGGTAGTCACCCCATACCCATGGTGTTGGCGGTAGTCACCCCATACCCATGGTGTTGGCGGTAGTCACCCCATACCCATGGTGTGGCGGTAGTCACCATCCCATGGGTGGTATCAATACCCTGGTGTGCGGTAGTCACCCATACCCTGTGTTGGTGTAAATCTGGTTACCCATGGTGTGGGGTAGTCACCATACCCATGGTGTTGGGGTAGTCACCCCATACCCATGGTGTTGGGGTAGTCATCCCATACCCATGGTGTTGGGGTAGTCACCCCATACCCATATGTGGGGTGTCACCCATACCCTGGTGTGGGGTAGTCACCCCATACCCATGGTGTTGGTGGTAGTCACCCCATACCCATGGTGTTGGGGTAGTCACCCCATACCCATGGTGTTGGCGGTAGTCACCCATACCCATGGTGTTGCGGTAGTCACCATACCCATGGTGTTGGCGTAGTCACCCATACCATGGTGTTGGTATCACCCCATACCCATGGTGCTGGGGTAGTCACCCCATACCCATGGTGTTGGGGTAGTCACCCCATACCCATGGTTGGGGTAGTCACCCATATGGGTGGGTGTCCATACCCATGGTGTGGCGGTAGTCACCCCATACCCATGGTGTTGGCGGTAGTCACCCCATACCCATGTGTGGCGGTAGTCACCCATACCCATGGTGTTGGCGGTAGTCACCCATACCATGGTGTTGGCGGTAGTCACCCATACCCATGGTGTTGTGGTAGTCACCCATACCCATGGTGTTGGCGTAGTCATCCCTACCCTGGTGTTGGCGGTAGTCACCCCATACCCATGGTGTGGTAGTCACCCATACCCATGGTGTTGGGGTAGTCACCCCATACCCATGGTGTTGGGGTAGTCACCCATACCCATGGTGTTGGCGGTAGTCACCCCATACCCATGGTGTTGGCGGTAGTCACCCATACCCATGGTGTGGTAGTCACCCCATACCCATGGTGTTGGCGTAGTCACCCCATACCCATGGTGTTGGCGTAGTCACCCATACCCATGGTGTTGGCGGTAGTCACACCTACCCATGGTGTTGGTAGTCACCCCTACCCATGGTGTTGGCGGTAGTCACCCCATACCCATGGTGTTGGCGGTAGTCACCCCATACCCATGGTGTTGGGGTAGTCACCCCATACCCATGGTGTTGAGGTAGTCACCCATACCCATGGTGTTGGCGGTAGTCACCCCATACCCATGGTGTTGGCGTAGTCATCCCATACCCATGGTGTTGGCGGTAGTCACCCCATACCCATGGTGTGGCGGTAGTCACCCATACCCATGGTGTGGCGGTAGTCATCCATACCCATGGTGTTGCGGAGTCACCCATACCCATGGTGTTGGCGGTAGTCACCCCATACCCATGGTGTTGGCGGTAGTCACCCCATACCCATGGTGTTGGCGGTAGTCATCCCATACCCATGGTGTTGGCGGTAGTCACCCATACCATGGTGTTGGCGTAGTCACCCATACCCATGGTGTTGGCGGTAGTCACCCCATACCCATGGTGTTGGGGTAGTCACCCCATACCCATGGTGTTGGCGGTAGTCACCCATACCCATGTGTGGCGGTAGTCACCCATACCCATGGTGTTGGCGGTGTCACCCCATACCCATGGTGTTGGCGGTAGTCACCCCATACCCATGGTGTTGGCGGTAGTCACCCCATACCCATGGTGTTGGTAGTCACCCATACCCATGGTGTTGGCGGTAGTCACCCATACCCATGGTGTTGGCGGTAGTCACCCATACCCATGGTGTTGGCGGTAGTCACCCCATACCCATGGTGTTGGCGGTAGTCACCCCATACCCATGGTGTTGGCGGTAGTCATCCCATACCATGGTGTTGGCGGTAGTCACCCCATACACATGGTGCTGGCAGTATCACCCATACCCATGGCTAGTACCCATACCCAGGGCTAGCGGTAGTAAATCCCCATGGCTGCGGATACCATACCCAGGTTTGGCGTATAACACCCGGGGGCTAGTAATAAACCAGGCTAGATAATAAACCAGGGCTGGGGTAGTAATACCAAAGGGGCTAGATCAATACCCATGGTTTGGCTAGATAAAAACCCATAGGCTAGATAAAAACACAGCTAGAAAATAAACACAGGCTAGATAATAAACACAGGCTAGATAATAAACACAAGCTAGATAATAAACACGGCTAATAATAAACACAGTTGATAATAACACAGGTAGATAATAAACACAAGCTGATAATAAACACATATAATAACACAGGCTAGATAATAAACACAAGCTAGATAATAAACACAAGCTAGATAATAAACACAAGCTAGATAATAAACACAGGCTAGATAATAAACACAGGCTAGATAATAAACACAAGCTAGATAATAAACACAAGCTAGATAATAAACACAAGCTAGATAATAAACACAGGCTAGATAATAAACACAAGCTAGATAATAAACACAAGCTAGATAATAAACACAGGCTAGATAATAAACACAGGCTAGATAATAAACACAGGCTAGATAATAAACACAAGCTAGATAATAAACACAAGCTAGATAATAAACACAAGCTAGATAATAAACACAGGCTAGATAATAAACACAAGCTAGATCATACACACAGACTAGATAATAAACACAAGCTAGATAATAAACACAGGCTAGATAATAAACACAAGCTAGATAATACACACAGGCTAGAAAATAAACACAAGCTAGATAATAAACACAAGCTAGATAATACACACAAGCTAGATAATACACACAGGCTAGATAATAAACACAGGCTAGATAATAAACACAAGCTAGATAATAAACACAGGCTAGATAATAAACACAGGCTAGATAATAAACACAAGCTAGATAATACACACAGGCTAGATAATAAACACAGGCTAGATAATAAACACAAGCTAGATAATACACAGGCTAGATAATAAACACAGGCTAGATAATAAACACAGGCTAGATAATAAACACAGGCTAGATAATAAACACAAGCTAGATAATAAACACAGGCTAGATAATAAACACAGGCTAGATAATAAACACAAGCTAGATAATAAACACAAGCTAGATAATAAACACAAGCTAGATAATAAACACAAGCTAGATAATAAACACAGGCTAGATAATAAACACAGGCTAGATAATAAACACAGGCTAGATAATAAACACAAGCTAGATAATAAACACAAGCTAGATAATAAACACAGGCTAGATAATAAACACAAGCTAGATAATAAAAAGGCTAGATAATAACACAGCTAGATAATAAACAAGCTAGATAATAAACACAAGCTAGATAATAAACACAAGCTAGATAATAAACACAAGGCTAGATAATAAACACAAGGCTAGATAATAACAAGGCTAGATAATAAACACAAGGCTAGATAATAAACACAGAGCTAGATAATAAACCAAGCTAGATAATAAACACAGCTAGATAATAAACACAGAGCTAGATAATAAACACAAAGGCTAGGATAAGTTACATAGGCTAGAAATTAATAAACACTTTAAGCCTAGATAATAAACAAAGCTGATATAAACAACAGGCTAGATAATAACACAGCTAGTTAACACAGCTGCTATACCAAAGGCTGTAATAAACACAGGCTGATAATAACACCACCTAAAGGTAGTATAAGCAGCCTAGATAATAAACACAGCTAATAAGTAACTCTAACAGGCTAGAAAATAAACACAGGCTAGATAATAACTCCATAGGCTTTTAAATAAGCACAAGGCTGTAATAAGCCAGCCTCAATAATATAACCAGCCTGATAAGTAAACTCACAAGGCTGTTATAACGTACCTAAAGCTGTTATAGCTCCATCTCACACAGGCTGTTATAAGCTACCCAAAGGCTGTTATAAGTGCACCTCTAATAGGCTAGTTATAACGCTTCAATAGCGTAATAATCACCACAGGCTGATAAGCTTAAAGCTAGTATAAGCTGTTCCAAGTTATAAGCCTCTCCTAATAGTGTTATAAGCTGCCTTCCTAATAGGTTGTTATGCGCTTCTAACAGGCTGTTATAAGCTGCCTCTCTAAAGGTGTTATAAGCTCCCTCTCTAATAGGTTGTTATAAGCTGCTCTCCTAATCAGGTGTATAAGCTGCCCTCTCTAATAGGCTGTTATAAGCTGCCCTCTCTAATAGGTTGTTATAAGCTGCCCTCTCCTAATAGGTTGTTATAAGCTGCCCTCTCCTAATAGGTTGTTATAAGCTGCCCTCTCCTAATAGGTTGTTATAAGCTGCCCTCTCCTAATAGGTTGTTATAAGCTGCCCTCTCCTAATAGGTTGTTATAAGCTGCCCTCTCCTAATAGGTTGTTATAAGCTGCCCTCTCCTAATAGGTTGTTATAAGCTGCTCTCTCCTAATAGGTTGTTATAAGCTGCCCTCTCCTAATAGGCTGTTATAAGGTGCCCTCTCCTAATAGGTTGTTATAAGATGCCCTCTCCTAATAGGTTGTTATAAGCTGCCCTCTCCTAATAGGTTGTTATAAGCTGCCCTCTCCTAATAGGTTGTTATAAGCTGCCCTCTCCTAATAGGTTGTTATAAGCTGCCCTCTCCTAATAGGCTGTTATAAGCTGCCCTCTCCTAATAGACTGTTATAAACTGCCCTCTCCTAATAGGCTGTTATAAGCTGCCCTCTCCTAATAGGTTGTTATAAGCTGCCCTCTCCTAATAGGTTGTTATAAGCTGCCCTCTCCTAATAGGTTGTTATAAGCTGCCCTCTCCTAATAGGCTGTTATAAGCTGCCCTCTCCTAATAGGCTGTTATAAGCTGCCCTCTCCTAATAGGCTGTTATAAGCTGCCCTCTCCTAATAGGTTGTTATAAGCTGCCCTCTCCTAATAGGCTGTTATAAGCTGCCTTCTCCTAATAGGTTGTTATAAGCTGCCCTCTCATAATAGGCTGTTATAAGCTGCCCTCTCCTAATAGGCTGTTATAAGCTGCCCTCTCCTAATAGGTTGTTATAAGCTGCCCTCTCCTAATAGGCTGTTATATGCTGCCCTCTCCTAATAGGTTGTTATAAGCTGCCCTCTCCTAATAGGCTGTTATAAGCTGCCTTCTCCTAATAGGTTGTTATAAGCTGCCCTCTCATAATAGGCTGTTATAAGCTGCCCTCTCCTAATAGGCTGTTATAAGCTGCCCTCTCCTAATAGGTTGTTATAAGCTGCCCTCTCCTAATAGGCTGTTATATGCTGCCCTCTCCTAATAGGCTGTTATAAGCTGCCCTCTCCTAATAGGCTGCTATAAGCTGCTCTCTCCTAATAGGCTGTTATAAGCTGCCCTCTCCTAATAGGTTGTTATAAGCTGCCCTCTCCTAATAGGCTGTTATAAGCTGCCCTCTCCTAATAGGCTGTTATAAGCTGCCCTCTCCTAATAGGCTGTTATAAGCTGCCCTCTCCTAATAGGTTGTTATAAGCTGACCTCTCCTAATAGGCTGTTATAAGCTGCCCTCTCCTAATAGGTTGTTATAAGCTGCCCTCTCCTAATAGGTTGTTATAAGCTGCCCTCTCCTAATAGGTTGTTATAAGCTGCCCTCTCCTAATAGGTTGTTATAAGCTGCCCTCTCCTAATAGGCTGTTATAAGCTGCCCTCTCCTAATAGGCTGTTATAAGCTGCCCTCTCCTAATAGGCTGTTATAAGCTGCCCTCTCCTAATAGGCTGTTATAAGCTGCCCTCTCCTAATAGGCTGTTATAAGCTGCCCTCTCCTAATAGGCTGTTATAAGCTGCCCTCTCCTAATAGGTTGTTATAAGCTGCCCTCTCCTAATAGGCTTAATTTTTACAAAAAGAGGATTGAATAAATTTCTTTCTTGAAGTTAGACGGTTCTGATTTCTTCCTTTTATAACTTACACTATTTTAACTTAAATGTCTAGTTGGCCGGTCGGCCCATTAGCAAATTATTACTATACAAAAAATATATATAGATAGATTATATATCTATATATATATTTTTTATTCGGTATCTATCATAGATACCGAAAGCGTGACACCAAAGATATAAATAAATACACATCGGTAATTATTATATAGTGTAGATGGAATATATTACAAACTGAAAATTATAGTCAAAGTTTCGAAACTTGTCATACATAAGAAAACAGAGGGCCCTGTCAGTTAGCAGTTTGAGAACAATAATACGAAAAGAACTAGAACTGAATTTTATTGACTTAAGACTCAGGGAGATTGACACCAGTCAGTCCATCTATCATCATTCTATCATGCAGGAGGAGCCCCATGTCTATGGTGCATCCAACAAAATAAGCAGACTCTTGGATGTCACTACCGCCCGCCTCCGGCTGGGTTACAAGTATCTTTGGCAGGTTAAATCACAACCACCAGATGTAGACCAAACAAGATGTAAACTTTGTCAGTTGGATTATTGTCACACCCTGCGTCATTATGTACTGGAGTGCGACAAAATTAATGAATTCAGAGACAACTCACTCAGAAATGTTCAAGATATGTCAAAGTATTTTATCCACAGTGGTATATTACAGACCATTCTGGAAAAATACCCTGACTTTGCTCCTGTAAATAAAGCATTGCTACGTGTGTGTTTGTGTGTGTGTGGTGTGTGTGTGTGTGTGTGTGTGTGGCGCGCGTGTTGATTGCCTTTTTGTCCTGTGCACATGTCGATTGAAGGCTGGGCCTGTTGTGTTAGTTACCATTTTGTCCTGGGCACATGTCAGTTGGGCACTGGGCCTGTTGTATATATGTGTGTGTGTATTGTATGTAGGAAACACTTCGAAATGTTTCTGCCCCACCGGGAATTGAACCCGGCCCCTCCGTGCGTGAAGCAAGAGCTTTACCCACTGGCCACCGGGGGCGTGCGTGTTTTGTGCGTGTGTGTGTATGTATATATGTACTCACCTATTTGTGGTTGCAGGGTCGAGTCATAGCTCCTGGCCCGCCTCTTCACTGATTGCTACTAGGTCCTCTCTCTCCCTGCTCCATGAGCTTTATCAAACCTAGTCTTAAAACTATGTATGGTTCCTGCCTCCACTATGTCGCTTTCTAAGCTATTCCACTTCCTGACAACTCTATGACTGAAGAAATACTTCCTAACATCCCTTTGACTCATAGGAGTCTTCAACTTCCAATTATGACCCCTTGTTTCTGTGTCCCTCTCTGGAACATCTTGTCTCTGTCCACCTTATCTATTCCTCGCAGTATTTTATATGTCGTTATCATGTCTCCCTAACCCTCCTGTCCTCTAGTGTCGTCAGGCCGATTTCCCTTAACCTTTCTTCGTAGGACAATCCCTTAGCTCTGGGACTAGTCTTGTTGCAAACCTTTGCACTTTCTCTAATTTCTTGACGTGCTTGACCAGGTGTGGGTTCCAAACCGGTGCTGCATACTCCAGTATGGGCCTGACGTATATGGTATACAGAGTCTTGAATGATTCCTTAGTGAGGTATTGGAACGCTATTCTTAGGTTTGCCA
>WNWK01010225.1:0-67500 GCA_009830355.1 Cherax destructor | reverse complement strand
GTGAAGAAGAGCAGGATGTGAGTGTGGGGAGGTGCGTGAGGCATTACGTAGAATGAAAGGGGTAAAGCAGCTGGAATGACGGAATCATGACAGAAATGTTAAAAGCAGGGGAGATATAGTGCTGGAGTGTTGGTATTTTTGTTTAATAAATGTATGAAAGAGGGAAGGTACCTAGGGATTGGCAGAGAGCATGTATAGTTCCTTTATATAAAGGGAAGGGGATAAAAGAGAGTGTAAAAATTATAGGGAATAAGTTTACTGAGTATACCAGGTAAAGTGTATGGCAGGGTTATTATTGAAAGAATTAGAGGTAAGACAGAGAGTAGGATTGCAGATGAGCAAGGAGGCTTTAGAGTGGGTAGGGGATGTGTAGATCAAGTGTTTACAGTGAAGCATATATGTGAACAGTACTATTTAGATAAAGGTAGAGAAGTTTTTATTGCATTTATGGATTTAGAAAAGGCATATGATAAAGTGGATAGGGGAGCAATATGGCAAATGTTGCAAGTGTATGGAATAGGTAGTAAGTTACTGAAGGCTGTAAAGTTTTATGAGGATAGTGAGGCTCAGGTTAGGTGTGTAGAGAGAGGATTATCCCGGTAAAAGTAGGTCTTAGACAGGGATGTGTAATGTCACATGGTTGTTTAATATATTTATAGATGGGGTTGTAAAGAAGTAAATGCTAGGGTGTTGGGGAGGGGTGGTATTAAATTATGGAGAATTAAATGCAAAATGGGAGTTGACAAGTACTTTTGCTGATGATACTGTGCTATGGAGATTCTAAAGAAAAGTTCAAAGGTTAGTGGACTGAGTTAGATGTGTGTAAAAGGAGAAAGTTAAAAATGAACATAGATAAGAGTAAGGTGATGAGGGTATCAAACGATTTAAATAAAGAAAATTGGATATCACATTGGAGAGGGATTATGGAAGAAGTAAATGTTTTCAGATATTTGGGAGTTGACGTGTCAGCGGATGGGTTTATGAAGGATGAGGTTAACCATAGAATTGATGAAGAAAAAGGTGAGTGGTGCATTGAGGTATTTGTGGAGCAAACGTTATCCATGGAGGCAAAGAAGGGAATGTAGAAAGTATAGTTAACACTTTATATGGGTGTGAAGCATGGGTTGCAAATGCTGCAGCGAGGAGGAGGCTGGAGGCAGTGGAGATGTCCTGTCTAGGGCAATGTGTGGGTAAATATTATGCAGAAATTCGAATGTGGAAATTAGGAGAAGGTGTGGAGTTACTAAAAGTATTTGTCAGAGGGCTGAAGAGGGGTTGTTGAGGTGGTTTGGTCATTTAGAGAGAATGGATCAAGTAGAATGACTTGGAGAGCATATAAATCTGTAGGGGAAGGAAGGGTAGGGGTCGTCCTAGAAAAGGTTGGAGGAAGGGGTAAAGGAGGTTTTGTGGGCGAGGGCTTTGACTTCCAGCAAGCATGTGTGAGCGATTAGATAGTGAATGGAGACGAATGGTTTTGGGACATGACGATCTGTTGGAGTGTGAGCAGGGTAACATTTTGTGAAGGGATTCAGGAAACCAGTTAATTGATTTAGTTGGACTTGAGTCCTGGAAATGGGAAGTACAATGCCTGCACTTTAAAGGAGGGGTCTGAGATAGTGACAGCTGGGAGGAACTTTTCTCAGCTGTCGTATCTGAGCTCCTCTGCAAAGACAGTGATTATGTATGAGTGTGGTGAAAGTGTTGAATGATGATGAAAGTATTTTCTTTTTGGGGATTTTCTTTCTTTTTGGGTCACCCTGCCTCGGTGGGAGACGGCCGACTTGTTGAAAAAAAAAAAAATATATATATATATATTATATATATTTATATATATGTTATATGAAGATAGTGATAGGAAAAAATCACCAAAAGTTTTATATTCATGGGGTAACTCTAAACCCATAGGGGTCATAGAGAACCTGAATTGGGAGGCATTCAGTTTTGATACAAATGGAATGCAGGTCTAATTCCTTAGATCAAGAGCCCCACACTGCATCATGGAACCTTCCTTGAGATTATTATTATAATCAAATAGAAGCGCTAAACCACAGGGGTTATACAGCACCTTCCTTGAGAATGTGGCAAATAAAAACAGTAATGTAAAAAAGATCATTGATAATTATAATAATATCAGATATGACTGTGAATGGCAGATAGTGTGTTATAAAATTCATAGTTATTATTATGACATCCACTGGGGAGCGCTAAATCCGTAAGGATCATGCACAGCCTGGGGAAATAGGCATTCAATCTTGATTCAAGGAATTGGATCATTGGTCCGGTTCCTTAGTTCATGATCCCCTCACTACAATCAATGAACCTTCCTTGAAGTTATAAAATGGACAGAAAACAGACAGGTGTTACTCTTCCCCTTGTTTTCCTGCAGATGCTTCTGAAGGGTGGGTTGACCTGATCATCAATATTGCCACCGTCATCCTGGCCATCGCTCTCATCCATAGCATCCGCATAGTGAGTATACTTGCTTCCAGTGGTGACCTCATCTGCAGGATATGTACACCAAGTGGTGTCATTTAGTATATACACAATTAGTTTAATCTCTATTTTAGGGATTAAAGTACAGTAGTACCTCGAATTTTGGCCATAATTTGTTCCATAAGGCTGTTCAGTGCCGTTACCGAACAAATTTGTTCCCATAAGGAATAATGTAAATTAGATTAGTCCATTTCAGACCCCCAAAAATACACTTACAATAATACACTTACATAATTGTTCGAGTTGGGAGTTGTTTGAAACTCGAGGTACCACTTCTTGATGGGTGGCGAGCAGATGACATGCAGCCTTATTGACCCTTGTGTAGCCGATAGGTTTTAAGCCCAATTAACTAACCAGCCTCATGTGCATGGTAAGTATCTGCCTCCTGATGTAACCTAATTCACAGGTTAAGTACCCAAAGATGTCCGCTTTCATATATATGTATTCATCTTGGTGAGTATTTGGCCTTCAGGAGTCCTACTTTACACCAGCACAGTTCAAGCCTTTTTTTATTTTCTCTTTAATATTTGACAAACTTTAAACAGGTTATGTTATTAGTGTGAGCTTATATCCCAACACATTCTCCTATTGAAACAATTCATTTTACAAGTAATAAATAATAATATAATCATAAATAAGTGCTAAACCCACAAATTCACTTTACAGATGTTCAAAAATGTCAAAATATATAATCACTCATACCCAATCAAAAAATTATAGCCAAATATCCCAATTTCATTTACTGTAAATATATACCTCATCACTAACTTAATTTTTTAAACTAATTTAGCCAAAAAATGGCATTGGGGTCTAGTTTTTAGAACTATTGTTTCTGTGATGTATTACCACTGCATACAAGGTGGGTATAGTATGTATGCAAAAGCAAGGATGGTCAATTCCATATGACCTTTTTTTATGAAATAGCCAATGATTTGAACAGCTGCCTATATATCTAGTTCAAAGGAGCAATGTGGAAAATAAATCCTCTGAGGCATACTTGATATGTTCTCCTTTTAACAACATAAGCCTAGGTCTGACTGGTCTTTATCTTTCAGAGACCAAGCTTGATTGTTGGGTGTTCCTATAATAGCTTGGGATTGAGACTTTATACACTAAAATTTTAGTTTTGTTTAGCTGTGTGAGACAGCTTCACTATTTGCTGAAGCTTAAATTATTATATTCAGAGGAAAGCATTAAACCCATAGGGGTTATACAGCACATTTTACGTTGCATGTCTTTGGCTATTAACATTTTGCACACCAAAACACTAAAAATTAGATTAATTAATGAGTGTACCTAATTACTGTACGTATATTAATCAATTAAAGCACTAAACTCTAAGGGTCATAGTGCTGCAGAGAGGGATGTGCAATGGTTAGGAGCAAGGAGGGAGGGGCTTGATAAGGTAGTAGTAATGAGGTTAGTACAAGAGGAAAAATTTAAAACAAAGTTAGTGCAGTAGGTTAGTTTCCACTTAAAAAGTGCTAAAATTAAAATGTCAAGAGATTCTGCATCAAAGGTTGGGCTTTCAAATTATTATTACAGTGGTACCTCGAGTTACGATGGTCCCCAAAATCGCCCTTTTATGCAAGTTTATTTTTTTAAATGCTTTTGTAAGTATATTTTTGGGGGTGTAAAAGGACTAGTCTATTTTACATTATTCCTTATGGGGATAAATTCGTTTGGTAATGGCACTTGAACAGCATTCTCGAACGAAAAAATATCGTAACTCGAGGTACCACTGTATTATTATAATCAAATAAAAGCGCTAAACCACAGGGGTAATCTGTATGGATAATTGTGGACTTAATTTTATTCAAGTCCTTAATTTTATTCAGGCAGTAGACCCAGAGGGGATCACACAGTATCTGGAGAATGCGAAGTAAAATCACTTCCTTGGATCAAAAGCCCTTCACCAAAATTAAGGCACCCTTCACCTAAAGGGTTGTTTACCTAGTGTTTATTTCCTAATACCTTAAGTACGTACGTATTACTATTGCATGAGGAGAGCACTAAACTCATAAGAATCTGGGAATGCAAGGAACCTCCTTGCCTCAAAGAAAACATTCATAATCAATTTAAACACAAAACCCAAAAGGTTCATAAAACACTGGGGGAAGGGAAGTGCGAATGGTAGGAGGGGCAGAGGTGTGCAAGGTAGGGGTTAGTGGAGGTAGGGGGAAGAGTACAATACTAAAATTTAAAGTTTGTGTCCAGGCCAAGTTGCCTGAGTGAGCTTGTGTCAATGGTGGGACTAAGGGGGGGGGGGGGGGGAGACGTTTTGAGGGATAAAAAATATTGAAATCGAAAAATTATGGAAAAAGAATTTTTCTTACCAAAAAATAGTGCATAATTCTGGCAACATGTTGATGTAATCAGCATGTTTCTATCATATTTCTAAGTATGTTTTTACTTAAAAGTATTTTTTTCGATCTTTCACTTGGGAAGAGGATATGTTGGCAATTAGTCTTTTTTTTTTTTTTTTTTTACCCCCAAAATTGCGATTTTTATGATTGTTTCACTTGAAATACACTACATGGCAACTTGTGAGGAGTGTAGTGGGTGAGAGGTGCAGGGAGCAGCTCAGTAGCCTTCTGGCTTCCCATAGGGATAGGCGATTATAGTGCTCTGATGTTTGGTGCACCATTACCTTAGACTTTTACACAAACATAATTATCAATATCTCAGGAATACGTTATTGACATAATACCTCTCATTATTATTATAATAATCAAAAGAAGCACTAAACCATAATACCTCTCATGCAAAGAGTATCAGAGCATCATGATTTTTTCCTAGGATATTCAGGAATGATGGTTCTATTGAATTACAGGGAGAGTTTGTGATATGTTTTATGGTTTCTTGTTACTGATTTCCCCCAAAAAAAAAAAAAAATATTTCAACATTTTGTATAATGCAATCTATTGACAGAAAGCTCAAAATGCTCTGTAATTCGAAAACCAAACTCTTCGTCTTTCATCTGATTTCAACTAGAACATTGTATGTCTTACCAATTTTGTAGGAGAGGTTTTGCCCTAAGCCCTATCAAATAGGGCACTTTTTTTTCTATATAACTGTAAGGCAAAAACGTCACTAAAACACAGTATCTAGGTTTCAAATGGTGCTTAATTCACAGACAAATTCCCATTGAAATTTTAGAGAGAAAAAAAGAAAAGTCTCCCCCCCCCCTTTGAAATGAGGACATCAGTGTGTTGGGGCAGTTTGGGTGGGCCTTCTGATAAACACAACACTATATTTAGATATGGTGAACTGACAGTCCAGTCCATGCAAAGCAGTGCTGGGCATTTCTCCATGTGGTATCTTGAGAGTAGTGAGTGTCCAATTATTATTATTATAATAAAAAAGAAGCGCTAAACCTACAAAGGTGTGAGTGTCCAATACATAGGCAGGAGAGCATAGTTTTCCAAACACAGCAGCAATGCGAAAATGGCCAGAAACCTAAATGTAGTTTGATAGAAAATTTGTTGTGGTCAGAGTCAGACCAGTGTTGTTGCCAGTAAACCTCCTTAAAGGGTTGATTCATAAACAATTTCTCACACACCTGTAGTCTTCATTAGTTGCACTTGTAATCTTATAACATGATATTAATGAGATTTTCACAATATTACTGGAAATATATACACTTTTGGCTATTTCCCTCACTAGCTGATTCCTTTGTATTGCTACCAACAGAAAAGCGCAAAACTAATGATGGTATGGGTGTGGCTCATGGCCCTTAGCATTGCCCTCAACATCACGATGGGCATAGTCTTCATCTTCATCACCGCCTCCATCATTGCCGCCTTCCTTTTGTTCGTGATGTCGGCTCTACAGATCTACTTCCTGCTGGTGGTCCGCTCCTATGCTCTCACTATCACACATGCTGACACCCTCATGATCAGTGTAAGTTTCCAAACATTTAATATGTGTAATAAAATAAACAGTAATTTGATAAAATAAAATTAAGCGTTAACCCCAAAAGGATCATACAGTGCTACTGGGAGGGATGTGTTACAGGAGAAATACATGGTAGTTAGGAGTGAGTGAGAGAGGGCAGAGGTGGTTCGTGAGGGTAGGGAAAAGTTCAAGAGGTAACAAGATTAATAATAATAAAAATTAAGAGGTAAACCGAGTCATATATTGCTGCAGAAAGGGATGTGCAAAGGTGATGAGGGAGTGAAGTGTAGAAGTGTTTAAGGGTAGGGGTTAATCAGGGTATGGGAGAGTGCAAGAGGAAAAGTAAAATCACAGTTGGTGTAATTAGTTAATTTCTATTAAAAAGTGAGTGAGAAAAAAATAGTGAGCGTGCACATGCACACAATTAAAGGCAGCACTTTTAGCGAGGTCAGGGATAGATATTGTGTTGGGATGGCTGAGATTACAGAAGTGAATTGTACATGCCCACTGATTGGCTGGACAATTTAAGATTTGGCAAACTGACAGTACAATCCAACAGTTTGTACAGAACGGTGCCAAACATTTTCCACGAGATGCCTGAGAGAGATGTGCATATCCAATAAGGAGGCGGGAGAGTGCATTCTCCCAAACTCGACAGCAATGTCCAGGGAAATTATTATAATGGTTATAATTATTATAGTGGTCATGCAGCACCAGTGAAATGGGAGGCAAACAGGTTCAATCTAACAGAAGGAAAAGTCCTATTCCTTGGATCAAGCATCAAGGAACCTCCATTGAGTGGGGATACTTTGTAACTGCATTTAAAAGCACAGGTTTTATATGTTACACTTAATGACAATCACATACCTCTATGCATGTGTTGCTTGAAGTGAATTTTATTACATTCAGAAAGGACTAAACCTATAGGGTCATACATTATATATATTCAGAACCATGTACTAAACCCAGGGTCATACAGTGCCTGGGGGAGTGAGATATTTGTTTGAGCCAAGGAAGGGGAGGACAGGTCTAATTTCCTAGATCAGTTCAAGGGAAGAAAAGTCAAATTCCTTGGATCAAAAGCCCCATCACTTGAATCTTCCTTGAGGGATAAACAAAACAATCATATCACCTATACGTACAAGAATTTTATATAGTAATTAAATTTTTGTTTTCTAGAATGACGTCCCTCTACAAAATAATGTTTAAAGCCGGAGAAGCTTAATGTATGAATGCAGCTACATGTACTCCACAGCCCAGCTACAGCTCCTGGACTCCGCCTTTGACCAATCACTTTTTTTTTAAATATAGGCTTTTTATATTAAAATGTGCTGAACCCATGTGGGCTTTAATTTATGAGTAATGTAGAGAAAAAGATTTCCAAATTCCTGTCAGAAAAACAATATACATGTATATGCACTTAACTGAGCAAATCACTATCCTCTGAATGAATGTTCCTGCCATCAGTCTTGTCTGAATCAAATGTTATGCTAATTACTTTTATATTAACATGGAAATGTTAATTAAGCATATGGGAATCATGCATATTAAAAATGTGCCAAATTCAATAATTAAAATAATAATCCATTCATCAATTTAAGCATAACCCTTTGAGGGTTCAAGAATTTAAAAAATTCCTATGAAATGGTAGCGAATCTTTTCCTGAAGGTAATAAAACAAAAACATTGATGGAAAATTTACGAAATTACATTTGCGAATTTTGCTGCGTTGGCAATATTTATACATCAGCGATTTTGCCCACTTTGACTCCTATTTTAGGCCAATTACATTATTCCAGTCGACCAAATTCTTAGCTATTTCACTAGTATTACTTATATTTTATTGATTGAGCACAAGAAACTGCCCAATCAACTACAGTGGTACCCCGAGTTTCGTACTTTATTCGTTCCAGAAGGCTGTTCAAGTGCCGTTACCGAACAAATTTGTTCCTATAAGGAATAATGTAAATTAGATTAGTCTATTTCAGACCCCCAAAAATACACTTACAAAAGCACTTACAGTAATACACTTACATAATTGTTCAAGTTGGGAGCAGTACGAAACTCGGGGTACCACTGTATTTCAACTACCCAATAAAGTGATCAGAAATTGGTAATTTGGCCAATTTCACACCAAGTTCAAAATAGGGTCCAGAATAAACAATGCAGGCATTCCTGGCACTAAAATAACATTTCCTCTGTTTATTAGTTACGTTTCCAGGCTTTACAGATGAATTCCATTTTTATTTTTTATTTACATAAAGAATTTTTATTCATAGTAAAAAATAGAAGATTTACTGTTATGCAATATTGTAATAATTGTATAAATAATAACAGTGCATTCGTGAATGTATGTATATGTGTATTGGACGTGTGATGTCTTTTGTTTACTTTTGAACATCGGCAAAGATCAAACATTTCCGATACTTTGAGCTCAATTTCAAGCTATTTTCAGTACTAAAACCAATCAAAATCCTCTCTATTTCTGAAATATATCTTCCATTCTATCAAATGAGACCAAGAAACTGCGAATACAACTGTAAAAACCATACGAAAATACACCACAAAGTCGGTATTTTAATCCAAAAAACAGTTGCAATTTGTTTTTCTCATTATGCACTGCATGCTGCAGGATTTGTTTGATATGGTGCACACTTACTACATAGATGCATTCTCTCATATATCTGCCCAAATTTACTGCTCACAGCTTATCCAAGTGAGCTGAGCTCATGACGTAGGTATATGGATTGGACCCTCAAAGGGTTAAACTTGCATTGGTTATTATACAGAGTTATAAGGCCAGGGTTAAGCTATCTACAAGGGAAGTACCCTGTAATAAATGGAACTTAGAAGCTAACAGGGAAAGCCAAAATTAGCATAATCAGTGTCTGCACTAACTCTTTCAGAAAGCCCAATTTTCAGGGCTTACTGAAAGGACAGCAGGCAAGATGAGTGTGCTCAGGTGCTGAAAACACACTGGAAATAAATTCTGTGAGCTTTGATAAATGGTACAATCAAAAGTAGTTTTGACTGAGATTGAACAAGTTTCACATTGAGGCACTACATGTAATGATAGCTGTGTGTGAGTCTTCTGTGGCCAATATGCAGTTGGAAAAAAAAAAAAACTTGCTTCCCAAATGTGACTACAGTGAAAAGACACTGACCAAGAACCTGACTGTGGTTTTATCAAGAGGAGCATCTCATTGACAAACTAGGACTTAAGACTGCCATTTATCTAAAATGTTCTGAAACAAAAGTGGAAAATAGTATGAATAGGGTACATGTCTGTGCAAGATGAAGAGGTCCTGGACTGGGTAATGTGCAGAACTTGCAAGACCCCATAAGAGACTATCTTTAGGCCTGCTGAAGAGGTGACAACTGGAGTTGAATGCTGAAGATGATGGGATGCTCAAAGCTTTGAAGACCTAGTAATGCACTAAGTCAGACTACAACAAAAGAAGAGATACTAAGAGAAATACAGTAGGGCCCTGCTTTACGGCGTTCCGCTAATACGGACATTTCAAATTATGACCAAAACTCGCTATACAGCTCCCCCCACCTGTCTTTCTAATACGGTCATCGCGCACTACCCGGTTTGTTTGCATTCCCTGTGAGCACATCTCTCTTATGTCTGGAAACCTTCCAAAATTTCAAGAGTTTTAAGGTTATTGCATATTTTATGTTCTTTACTTTTATTATTAACACATTGGCCGTTTCCCACCTAGGCAGGGTGGCCCGAAAAAGAAAAACTTTCATCATTCACTCCATCACTGTCTTGCCAGAGGCATGCCTACACTACAGTTATAAAACTGCAACATTAACACCCCTCCTTCAGAGTGCTGGCACTGTACTTCCCATCTCCAGGAATCAAGTCCGGCCTGCCGGTTTCTCTAAATCCCTTCATAAATGTTACCCTGCCCACACTCCAACAGCACATCAAGTCCTAAAAACCATTTGTCTCCATTTGCTCCTATCTAACACCATAGCTGGAAGTCCAGGCCCCTCGCACACATTATAATAAGAAAGAAGCGCTCAACCTACAAGGGTCATACAGTGCCACCGGGCAGGGAAGGATGCAGGGGTAATGGGTAGCAAGATGGAGAGGGATGATTATTAGGTCATGGAGTGCAGCAGGCAGTGGATAGTGCAGAGATACAGGGTAGCAAGAGATTGAGGTAGAAAGGGACGTGAGGAGTACTAGAGGCATCATCAGAGTTTGTGCAGGATAAATCAGTTGCTGTCAAGAAGTCAATGAGAAAGTCTGGGTTAAAGGAGGGTCCATCAGCAAGAAGGGAAGGTAAAGTAAGGGCAGTAGAGCGGTGACGACGTTGGAAGTAAATTCTGCGTGCTCGATGATAGTGGGGGCAGTCCAACAGAATGTAGCTAACAGAAACTGGAACCTGACAATTCTCAGCGTGGAACAGAGCGCCTCTCCATGAGATACCCGTGAGTAAGACGAGTGTGGCTGATGCAAAGACGGGAGAGAGTAGTCTCCCAACCTCAACACTGATGATGATTATTATTATAATCAAAAGAAGCGCTAAACCACAAGGATTATACAGCTCGGCAGGGCAGGACAGGATGCAGGGAGAATGGATTGTAAGAGGGAGATGGACGATTAGTAGGGTATGGAGTGCAGCAGGACAGTGGATAGTGCAGGGTTAGAGGGTAGCAAGAGATCGAGGTAGAAGGGATTGAGGGAGGTGCTAGAGGTATAATCTTCAGAGTTTGTGTAGTAAGTCTGTTTCTGTCAAAAAGTCAACAAGAGAGTCAGGATTAAAGGAGGGTCCATCAGCAAGAAGGGAAGGTAAAGAAAGGGCCGCAGAGCGAAGACACCTTTGGAGGTAAATTCTGCGTGCTCGTTGATAAAGTGGGCAGTCCAACAGAATATGTCGAACAGACACTGGAACCTGACAATGCTCACAGAGAGGGGCAGGGAGCCTCTCCATGAGATACCCGTGAGTAAGACGAGTGTGGCTGATGCAAAGACGGGAGAGAGTAGTCTCCCAACCTCAACACTGATAAGAAGTCGGCCAGAAACCTTTACACGGTTTAATAAAATGTAGTTTATTATAGAGCAGATCAGACCAACATTGTTGCCAACGGGTGCAAAGGTGGATAGCAATTACAGCAAAATAGTCTGTGAATGGAACACCTCTATATGAAATTGGGAGGTCATGTACTGCTGACCATGCAGCAGTGTCTGCCTGTTCATTGCCCTGTATGTCTACATGACCGAGGACCCAACAAAAAACAATATCTTTGTGATTGCTAGAGATACAGCATAACCAAAATTGGATGTGAAGAACCAGGGGATGAGGTGTATCAAATTTTTGTATAGCCTGTAAAGCACTAAGGGTTTGAAACGACAACAAATTGTGACACAGGCATAGATACAATACGGATAAATGCTACGAGAATGGCATACAATTCAGCCGTAAAAATGCTAGCCGGGGATAATAAATGCCCTCCCTCCAACATTTCCTAGGCCAACCCCTACCCAGCCTTCCCTCCACTACAGATTTATACACTCGAAATCATTCTATTTTGTTCCATCCTCTCTACATGTCCAAACCATCTCAATAACCACTCCTCAACCCTCTGGATAATAGTTTTGGTAATCCCACACCTCCTAATCTCCAAACTACGGATTCTCTGCATTATATTCACACCACACATTGCCCTCAGACATGACATCTCCACTGCCTCCAGCCTTCTCCTTGTTGCAACATTCACAACCCATGCCTCGCACCCATACAAGAGCATTGGTATAACTATACTCTCATACATTTCCCTCTTTGGTTTCATGGATAAAGTTCTTTGTCTCCACAAACTACTCGGTGCACCACTCGCCTTTTTCCCTCGTCAATTCTGTGATTTACCTCATCCATCATAGACCCATCCACTGACACATCCACTCCCAAATATCTGCTGCTGTTTCCATACTCTCTCCCTCCAATCTGATATCCAATCTTCTGTTACCTAATTTTTTTTTATTATCCTCATCACATTACTCTTTCCTATATTTACTTTTAATTTCCTTCTTTTACATACCCTACCAAACTCATCAACCAACCTCTGCAACTTCTCTTCAGAATCTCCCAAAATTATTATTATTATTATAATCAAATAGAAGCGCTAAACCACAGGGGTCATACAGCGCAGAATCTCTCAAAAGCACAGTGTCATCAGCAAAGAGCAACTGTGACAACTCCCACTTTGTTAGATTCTTTATCTTTTAACCCCACACCTCTTGCAAACACCCGAGCATTCACTTCTCTTGCAACTCCATCTAAAAATATATTGAACAATTATGGTGACATCGCACATCCCTGTCTAAGGCCTACTTTTACTGGGAAATAATCTCCCTATCGCCTACATACTCTTAACCTGAGCCTCACTATCCTTGGAAAGACTCTTCACTGCTTTCAATAACCTACCTCCTATTCCATACATTTGCAACATCTGCCACATTGCCCCCCTATCCACTATCATACGCCTTTTCCAAATACATAAATGCCACAAAAACATCTACCCTTATCTAAATACTGTTCACCTATATGTTTCACTGCAAAAACTTGGTCTACATACCCCCTACCCTTCCTAAAGCCTCCTTGTTCATCTGCTATCCTGCTCTCTGTCTTACTCTTAATTCTTTCAATGATAACTACCAGGTATACCCAACAGACTTATTCCCCTATAATTTTTACTCTCTTTTGTCCCCTTTGCCTTTATACAAAGGAACCATGCATGCTCTCTGCCAATCCCTAGGCACCATTACCCTCTTCCATACATTTATTAAATAAAAACACTAACCACTCCAAAAGTATATCCTCACTTGCTTTTTAACATTTCTATCTTTATCCCATCAATCCCAGCTGCTTTACCTCTATTCATTCTACCCACAGCACTTCCCCCCCCACCTCACAACTGGTTATTCCTCACTCCTATAAGATGTTATTCCTCCTTGCCCTATACACCAAATCACAGTTTCCCTATTTTCCTCAACATTTAACAATTCCTCAAAATATTCCCTACATCTTCCAGATACCTCTAACTCTCCGTTTATGTACTCTGATAATTATACTTGTGTGTACCTGTATCTAAACATACATACACACTGTGCATATCAATATTTTAAGGTAAGTAACAAGTGTACTGTGTGTGTATTTTACTTTTTATTGTGTTTTTAATGCCTAGTTCTATTGCTAACTTCATATATGTTAGTGTAAACCTGTTATCTAGCATTTATATGCATTTGGAGGAGGAGGAGGTGGTGGTGGTGTTGTTGTAGGTGTTCCACTTTACAGCAGTAGCCTGGAACCTAACCTGCCATATAAGTGGGGCCCTACTGTATAGCGAGTGACATCTGAAAGATGTGCATAAACCGAGTTCCTTGGCTCTAGATTTTTTGTCCTCTTCGATGGATCAAAAGCGAGAGAGAGAGAGGGGAAGGCTGGATGAAGTAAACGTGAGGGAAAGAGGGAAGCAGGATAAAGACGTAGATAAAAATACATAGATACAAAGCATACACATATATTATTAACCAATTGGTAACATTTGCTTTCTGTGGATACTCTAGAGATGAGATTTTCCTAAAATAATTTGTGACAAGAACTGTCAATAGGTTAATAACACAATAAACAAAAACAATATAATACTGTAGTATTAACAATTGTATGAAGGTTAGAAAAATTGCCTGTACATTGATTAAGCCTAGTGTTCACGATTTATACATTCTAGCAATAATTTACATGTATATTTA
The DNA here is from genome assembly GCA_009830355.1 of Cherax destructor. Lineage (NCBI taxonomy): Eukaryota > Metazoa > Arthropoda > Malacostraca > Decapoda > Parastacidae > Cherax > Cherax destructor. The sequence continues at coordinate 53,346 of WNWK01010225.1, read as the reverse complement.
CAAATTACATGTAAGGCACCATTCTGGGAAGAACAACATTCCTCCTTTACATACATACATATATCAACAATTTAACACACAATAATTAAACCAATGTCACTGATGCAGTAATAAAAATGCTAACTGAACTATGGATGTGTATATATATATATCAATATTTCATGAGATCTTTTTTGTAGGCCACATTATTATAGTTAACAATGATAAAAGTTAGCTAAAGATTCATGTAGTGACAGTTAAGTTGTGCTTCATATTTTAAATACCAATCATTCTCAAGGTCATTAATAATTCCACAACTAACCCACAATTGAAAAAAAAAAAAAAGTTTAATTCTCACCAAAATATTGTCTAGTTTCATCTCCAATCTGTGGGTTGTGTACTGCTCCATCCATGTACTGGATCTTTATGTTTTCTTGAATAGAAGTTTTTTGCTTTGTGCAATGACTACAGTAAAATCAAGTTTTGAATTTGTCCATCTTGTGCATTAAAAACAAAACAAATATCACATACCCAGGGACTTTTCTACCTCTTCATTACAGGCAGCTGTAAAGTTAAAAGAAACCTTTTAAAAATTCCATATAAAAACTCGCTCTTTTAAATGCAGCGCGAACAGTTTCACTGCATATATCGGTGAATATCACAAAGACTCGATTTATTTTGCTGCTGTTTCCAAGTAATATTATTCAATTTTGCATAAGCTTAAAACATTTTAGACAGCAAAACACTTTTCACACTGTTTGCAGTCAAACATCATTGTTCAAGTACAGATGTTTAGCACAAATTTTATAAAAAACACAAGAAAGTGTATCTGTATTTCTTTAAACGAATAAACTCACAAATTTTCTTTTGAGTTTATCAAGGGTTCTATGTTCACAATGAGTTTAAATGCTGTTGGCAAGTTCTATATAAGATTTTTAATTGCATGAGCATTCGAAGCAATTAATATCCTAAAACTGTTTCTTTTCAAATATGTTCTGAAAGGTTTTAAGTTTTTAACATAAAAATAATACTAACTGTAATACTACCTTCACATGGTATTAGATTTCATGTTTCTGTTGACCAAAATTTCCAGAACATATTAGCCTGAAACTTCACAGCCTTTGCTAACTTTGGAGAGAGTGGGAGAGGGAGGGGGAGAGGGAGGGGGAGGGAGGGGGAGAGAGAGAGCAATTGCAATCACTTACCATGGAAAGGTTGTTTTGCTTTCAAAATAATAAATTTCATACAACCACATTTCCAGAAAGAGAGTGGAAACTCAAAAATCTTTTATAACGGGCTGAGTTGATGTGTATACTGATAACATATTAACACAAGTAATGACTGATTCATGTATGACTTGTTTATACAATAATTTAGTCATCCAAGAAGTTTTCTGAGGAGATAATATGCCAATCAAATATATCTGGAGTAGTATCTTCCATTTCATTAACATCAGCCATTGGCATGCTTTCACGATTAGCCCAACAGACATTTAAATCATCACTTGCCGAGTGCCATCGTTCATCCTCCTCTTCCTCATCTCCATCATTCTCTTCATTATCACTCATATTAAAGACAGCTTGAATAGGAATAACAGGAAATGTATTATTGGTATTTTCTTGTTCATGAGTACTTTCATTATCACCATTGTCATCTTCAGAATCTCCGAACAAAGACTGAATAGTATTAGTAAGAGAAAACGCTGGGTTACCTTCTTCATTAAAACTTTCTTCCTGAGCATCAGCTTCTTGAATTTCCTCTGATTCATTGCTGTCATTGTCTGCATCACCATCAACACTATCATCATCATCAACGTTGTCGTCCTCTCCCATGTTTGTTATATGCACAGGAGATGGACTGAACCCTTCCATAAATTCTTGTAAAAAGTTGGAGAGTATGTAACACCTGCAAAATAAACATTACACATCAAATGTTAAAGATAGAAAATAATATATCTTAAGACACTGAATTATTTTTTAATAAAATAAAATATACAAAAGCAAAATTTAATTTGTTTAGCATACTGATTGATAAAAATATATATAAAGACATTTCTCTCACATCCAGACAGAATCCACCTAAAATAAGGATATTTTAAGTTATCCCAGCCTTAACTTTAATTTCAGGCTTGGACTGCAGGCCAGTAAAAGTTTGCCCAAATTGCTGTGTAAACTATGGAATTTTCACAAAAATTGTATCATGTGCATGTTTTTTTTTAAACTATTATTATTATTATTATTGGGGGAAGGAGGGGGGGGGGGCTTCGACATTCAACAGGCATGTGTGAATGTGACAGGAGTGGAGGCAAGTGGTTTTTATGATTTGTGTTATTGGTGTGAGAGCAAGGTAACATTTATGAAGGGATTCAGGAAAACTGGTTAGCCGGACTAGAGTCCTGGAGGTTGGAAGTACAGTGCCTACACTCTGAAGAAGAGGTGGGGATATTGCAGTCTGAAGAGGCAGCTGAGCTGTAGCCTCTGGCAAAATGGTAGATTGAAAATGGTAGATTGAATGTTGGTGAAAGTTTTTTTTTTTTTTTTTTTTTGGGGGGGTTACCCTACCTTGGTGGGAGATGGCCAGTGTTAAAAAAAAAAAAAAAAAGTCATCATCAAGGAATTAAATTTCAATTAAGGCATCAGTCATTCAATCTATAAAGAGAAATTCATAGAAGATAGAAAATATTCTATTCCACAAGCTTTAATCGAATTTCGGAGATCTAGGGAGGTATCTTGTCTATCCCAGCCTGCCTCACAAATCATTAAGGAGGAATCACTAGTCATTCCATATACTTCTTCCTCATCCCTCCCTACCATTAGTGCTAATGAGGAAAATGTACAGTGTGATGTTGAGGAAAATGTAGTGTAGTACATATTGTCAAAAAATGTGAAACATAATACTGTACAAAATGTAGTTTAATAGTTGAAAATGTAGTTTAATATTGTTGAAAATGTAGAATCTATATACAGTGCCCTGAACATGCCTCATCTGAGAAATGTTGCAGTTTTTGAACTGTAGTGTCGCATGCCTCTGGCAAGACAGTGATGGAGTGAATGATGATGAAAGTGTTTCTTCTTTTTTGGGTCATCCTGCCTTGGTGGGAAATGGCCTGTGTGTTAATAAAAAATAAAATTTCCTACATATGAATTTCCAGTCTGATAATTTTGAGTACAGTACTAATATATGTGGAACACTGATACTGTATTTCATTAAGAAATTAATTTTAAGAAATCAAAAGATGCCAACTATGTAATGTAATCTGGTGGCCAAATTGGTAAATAAATTAAGTCTTAAACTATTTAATAAAATGTACCCAAATAAATTTGAATAAATATTAATTGAGCCAAAATTACAACAGGCACACCAAGACAGATTTAGATAATCAAGATGCCACTTAAACAAATCAGGTGAAATAAAATCCTTAGATTATTGCCAAAGTGTAAATTAAAATTTATTTACTTTCGATCAAGAATATTAAAAAATAGAATTACTGTACTGTATACCAGTTAAGGGTAACAGTAAAATAATGTATCAGCTAATAAAATAGAATGCCAAGATCAGATTTATTCTAAATTCTAAATATAGTACTGTAGTTACCTCCCAGTTCCTGGGCCTTGAAGGAAGGAGTAAGAATAAGGAAAGTCCTGAGAATGGCCATAGTTGCTCATGGACAAATAATGGCAAATATGGATAAAATACAGTAGAGTGAATATGAACTACTCAAAATGTCATGTTAAGTGATCCAGACTTCATCTCTGCAAAAGACCACTGTTGATTTTCTTTAAGGTAAAGTACTCACTAAACTGGAATACAATACTGCTGTACACAAACGACTCATCTTAAGGCAGGTATTATTATATTCATGGGTTAGCACTAAACCTATTAGGGTCATACAGCACCTGTGTAAAGGGAAGTAACCAGATTCAATCCAAGGGTAGCGTAGCTTCGATTCAAGAGCCCTTCACCAGCATCAAGGTGCCCCTCTTGAAGGGTTTAATGCAGATAAAACTGCACATCAAGAATATGCAGAGAACTTTTACTGCCATTCCAATTCACTGCCTAAAATCCCTCAATTTGTACTTCCTAGAGTACAAGAGAGAAAAATATACTACATCATAATTTACACCTGGAAAATATTGGAAGAATTGATTCCAAATCTACATGCTGAAAAAACCTCCTGAGAGCAGGAGAATGGTATACAGCAAAATCAAAGTACAAACTTATTAAGTAAAAAAAAGTCCAAGGATTTCAACACCCTTCCTTCATATATTGTATATCTTCCAGAGGAAATCTGACATATTCCCCCCCCCAACAAAAAAACTTGATCCATCAGGCTGCAATGGCTACAATGTAATGTGTGCGATTATTACAAACAGTCCAACTGACAAGACCATCAACTACTGCCTCTAATGCCCAACTACTTGCAATGGATGGGAGAGTCATTCACTAAAGTAAGGTATTCCTTATTTTGTAGAAACTAGTGTTACTACTATACTCATAACAATGAGGCAAAAATGTTAATTTGATGGTGGTTAAGTGTTGGAAAAGCATGGTTGTGTAAATAGTAATTTTCCTGATGAAGCTCGCCTTGTCAGCATATTTTAAACCCTTGGGAGACCTGGAAAAAAAAAATGATTTACGGAGTAGAATCATAAAAAAAAATTTAAAACTTACCAATTTATGATGTACTGAAGTTAGTTAAAAATGTCCCCATGATGACAAACATCACAATTCCAACAAGCTATACTTTCAGCTTTTTATTTTCACTGGTAATTATGTACATTTTTTTGTTTAATGTCTAACACTAAATTTAGTGTTTTTACTTGAAAAAATAAGCTTTTCTATGGTCTTTTGTACATTAACCCTTTCACTCTCCAGACCCCCTGAAAAACCTGCAATGGTAATATTTTTCTTAAGGTAATAATGAGCCAAAAAAGTACAAAATTTGATGGAAAACTTATGGAATAATGAAGGTGCAAGGTTAGCAGTCTAGGTACAATTTAAGCATCAGTGAATCCATTTTAAGATAATTCCAATGTTCCAATTGAGCAAAGTCTCAGGTCTTATGCTAATATACCTTCTATTCTTTCGATTAAGCATATTTAACTAACAGAACTACCTAATAAAGTACACAGAAGTACGTAATTTTGCAATGTTACACAAAATTGAGAAAAATTCCAATTTAAAAATAAGAGTACAAAATAAGACACTGTGGGCATTCTATACACTAAAACAACATTTTCTTTGTTCATTAATCAAGTCCCCAGGTCTCTCCTATATTACACTTGCCTTCTATTTTGAATACATCACACAAAAGATGAAAAGATATACATGTACTCTATTTTTTTTTTATTTTTATTAACACATCGGCCGATTCCCACCAAGGCAGGGTGGCCCGAAAAAGAAAAACTTTCATCATCATTCACTCCATCACTGTCTTGCCAGAAGGGTGCTTTACACTACAGTTATAAAACTGCAACATTTACACCCCTCCTTCAGAGTGCCGGCACTGTACTTCCCATCTCCAGAACTCAAGTCCGGCCTGCCGGTTTCCCTGAATCCCTTCATAAATGTTACTTTGCTCACACTCCAACAGCACGTCAAGTATTAAAACCATATGCCTCCATTCACTCCTATCAAATACGCTCACACATGCTTGCTGGAAATCCAAGCCCTCGCACACAAAACTTCCTTTACCCCTCCCTCCAACCTTTCCTAGGCCGACCCCTACCCCGCCTTCCCTCCACTACAGATTTATACACTCTCGAAGTCACTCTGTCTCGTTCCATTCTCTCTACATGTCCAAACCACCTCAACAACCCCTCCTCAGCTCTCTGGACAATCGTTTTGGTAATCCCGCACCTCCTCCTAATTTCCAAACTCCGAATTCTCTGCATTATATTCACACCACACATTGACCTCAGACATGACATCTCCACTGCCTCCAGCCTTCTCCTCGTTGCAACATTCATCACCCATGCTTCACACCCATATAAGAGCGTTGGTATAACTATACTCTCATACATTCCCCTCTTTACTTCCATGGACAAGGTTCTTTGTCTCCACAGACTCCAAGTGCTCCACTCACCCTTTTCCCCTCATCAATTCTATGATTCACCTCATCCTTCATAGACCCATCCGCCGACATGTCCACTCCCAAATATCTGAATACATTCACCTCCTCCATACTCTCTCCCTCCAATCTGATATCCAATCTTTCGTCACCTATTCTTTTGTTATCCTCATCACCTTACTCTTTCCTATATTCACTTTCAATTTTCTTCTTTTACACACCCTACCAAATTCATCCACCAACCTCTGCAGCTTCTCTTCAGAATCTCCCAAAAGCACAGTGTCATCAGCAAAAAGCAACTGTGACAACTCCCACTTTGTATTTGCTTCTTTATCTTTTAGCCCAACACCTCTTGCCAAGACCTCGCATTCACTTCTCTTACAACCCCATCTATAAATATATTGAACAACCACGGTGACATCACACATCCTTGTCTAAGGCCCACTTTTACTGGGAAATAGCCCCCTTCCCTCCTACACACTCTAACCTGAGCCTCACTATCCTCATAAAAACTCTTCACTGCTTTCAGTAACCTTCCTCCTATTCCATACACCTGCAACATCTGCCACATTGCCCCCCTATCTACCCTATCATACGCCTTTTCCAAATCCATAAATGCCACAAAAACATCTTTACCCTTATCCAAATACTGTTCACCTATATGTTTCACTGTAAACACTTGGTCTACACACCCCCTACCTTTCCTAAAGCCCCCTTGTTCATCTGCTATCCTGCTTTCTGTTTTACTCTTAATTCTTTCAATAATAACTCTACCATACACTTTACCAGGTACACTCAACAGACTTATTCCCCTATAATTTTTGCACTCTCTTTTGTCCCCTTTGCCTTTATACAAAGGAACAATACACGCTCTCTGCCAATCCCTAGGTACCTTACCCTCTTCCATACATTTATTAAATAATAGCACCAACCACTCCAAAATTATATCCCCACCTGCTTTTAACATTTCTATCTTTATCCCATCAATCCCAGCTGCCTTACCCCCTTTCATTCTACCCACTGCCTCACGAACTTCCCCTACACCCACAACTGGCTCTTCCACACTCCTACAAGATGTTATTCCTCCTTGCCCTACACACGAAAACACAGCTTCCCTGTCTTCATCAACATTTAACAAATCCTCAAAATATTCTCTCCATCTTCCCAATACCTCTAACTCTCCATTTAATAACTCTCCTCTCCTATTTTTAACTGTCAAATCCATTTGTTCTCTAGGCTTCCTCAACTTATTAATCTCATTCCAAAACTTTTTCTGATAACATCTCACCCACTCTCTCATCTGCTCTCTTTTTACATTGCTTCACCACTCTTTTAACCTCTCTTTTTCTCTCCATATACTCTTCCCTCCTTGCATCACTTCTACTTTGTAAAAACCTCTCATATGCTAACTTTTTCTCCCTTACTACTCTCTTTACATCATCATTCCACCGATCGCTCCTCTTCCCTCCCGCACCCACTCGCCTGTAACCACAAACTTCTGCTGAACACTCTAACACTACATTTTTAAATCTACCCCATACATTTTCGACCCCATTGCCTACACTCTCACTAGCCCATCTATCCTCCAATAGTTGTTTATATCTTACCCTAACTGCCTCCTCTTTTAGTTTATAAACCTTCACCTCTCTTTTACTTACTGATTCTATTTTCCTTGTATCCCATCTACCTTTTACTCCCACTGTAGCTATAACTAAAAAGTGATCTGATATATCTGTAGCCCCTCTATAAACATGTACATCCTGAAGTCTACTCAACAGTCTTTTATCTATCAATACATAGTCCAACAAACTACTGTCATTACGCCCTACATCATATCTTGTACTCTATTTCTTGGATAATAAAATACAATCAGGAATGATTGATCAAAGTTTATGGAATCCCAATAATTGAACCAGATCTAGTAAAAACCAATAAAACAGATAAGGTGTAGGAGGTCCTTACCCATCGTTAGGAAAATTGGCAAAAATTGAAAATTTCCACTACTTTGAGTTATGAAACCAACTAAAATCATCTCTATTTCAGTAGTATATCTTCCAATCTGTAGTGTAGGGGAGGAGGGGTAGGGGTCATCCTAGGAAAGGAGGGAGGAAGGGGGTAAAAGAGGTTTTGTGTGCAAGATCCTTGGACATGCAGCAGGCGTTGTGAGCATGTTAGATATGAGTGAATGGGGATGAATGGTTTTTGGGATCTGACAAGCTGTTGGAGTGTGAGGCAGGGTAATATTTTGTGAAGGGATTCAGGGAAACCAGTTAGCCGGACTTGAGTCCTGGAGATGGGAAGTACAATGCCTGCACTTTAAAGGAGAGGTTTGGGATATTGGCTGTATGGAGTGACATCTAAACTGTCGTATCTTAGTGCCTCTGCAAAGACAGTGATTATGTGTGAATGATGGTGAAAGTATTTCTTTTTTGGGTCACCCTGCCTTCGTGGGAGACGGCCAACGTGTTAAAAAAATAATCTTCCATTCATCATATACCAAGAAACAGCCTAGAAAACACCTCAAAGTTCCTTCTTTAAAAACTAAACAAGGTCAGTTTTGCTTTTCCCATCGTGCACTGTGTGGCACAGGATTTTTTCTATATAGTGCACACTCACTGCACAGACCCATTCTCTTATCTAGGCCAAAATTTACCACTCGCAGCTTATCTGAGGGAGCCAAGCTCAAAAAGTAGATCTATGCGAGGGACTTTGGCATCAACGATGTGGCTCTATGTGACAGACAGTGAAAGGGTTAAAATATAACTGAAAAACATATTAACCTAATAAATTCTAAATAAAACCCAAAAATTAACTCCACAAGTTTTAAATAAAACTGAAGAATTCCTAAACTGGTTAGCCTTAAACAAAACTGGAAGAATCTAGCTATGTATTTAAATAAAGCTAACAAACCCTAACTTTCTATAATTTTTTCAACAAATTTGAAAACTTAAGCTAATACAGCCTCTCCTCACTTACCGATTTACCAACAACTCGAAGTTACGTACGACAGGCTCTCCGACGAATTAAAAAAAAAAACATATATTGTATGCCGAACTTGGGTCACGATAATGGGCAGCGCAGTGTGTGCAGTGTGTCTGTGTCAAGCATCTCAATCTCCTTCTTACAGCCACTCAGTACACAAGCTTTTAAAGTCTCCAAGACTACATATTTGTACTTGTGTACCCCATAGTACAAGATAGAAGTGCAGCAGCACTTGGAAGATGAAAATGGAAGTACAAAAGAAGTTCACATTAAAGGGGTTAGCTGGAGTGTCGTGTGTGTGTTTACATTCTCGGTGTCTCTCCTGGCAGCTTAATTAAGAAATTATTAAACTCAGTGAACAAAATATGTTGATGGTGATTTAAAGCACTCCAGAGCAATTATTATTACAAGAAATAAATCTTTATTAATTATTATTATTATCATCATCACCATCATCAACATACCTTGGTCACTGAGCTTAATCATTTCTTAATTAGGCTGCCACAAGAGACAGAATGTAAACACACAGATGAACACACCAGCTAACAACTTTGCTGTGAACTTCTTTTGTACTTCTTCCATTTTCCTCTTGTTGTTTTTCCTCTTCCAAGTGCTGCTGCACTTATAACTATCTTGTACTATGGGGTACACAATAGACATGCAGCAGCACTTGGAAGAGGAAAAACAAGAGGCAAATGGAAGAAGTACAAAAGAAGTACACAGTAAAGGGATCAGATGGTGTGTTCGTCTGTGTTGACATTTTCTGTCTCTCTCTTGGCAGCCAGTGAACAAGGTATGTTGATGGTAATAATAATAATTAATAATAAATAATCGCTCTGGGGCACTTTAAATGTCATAAGTATTTTATAATAATAAACATGACAGAGGGTTCCCTACAGCAGTGCAATTTATCAAATCTCACTGGCTGTCATCAGTTATCTGACACTTGTCACAACACCATAAAAAAAAGTGACCACCGACCATTATGTGCTAAACATACACTTTTTCAATAAGTCAGTCAAGTCAGCGTGTCATTCAGTCAAGTCGGCGTGTCATTCAGTCAAGTCGGCGTGTCAGTCAAGTCAGTAAGTTATTCAGTCAAGTCAATAAGTTATATAGAGGTATTGAAGGGTGGAGAGGGATAAAAAAAAAAGTGACCGCAACCATTACAGAAAACGTTATGTGCCTGAAGGGTAACTATAGAAGATCTCTTACCCTATGCAAAGACTGAAAAAAAGTGTGATTTTCTCGATTTTTTTCCAAGTAATAAGCTATGTAAACATTTCCTAGAATATCTTGGAAGTAAGTCATTGACCTATTTCATGTTGTATTACTGTTAATAAACAGATTGAAAGGAATTTCCCAACAAACATAAAACTGAATGTTTTAATTTTGGGTGGTGACACTTTTGAAGTGTCAGTAAGGGGTCATTCCTTGAATAACGACGAAATCATTTACCGACGGGGTTTTAGGCCCCTATCTCCGTCGTTAAGTGAAGAGAGGCTGTACTATAAACCTTATTTTTTTTTAAATCCTAACCACATTTAAACAAAACTGAAAAAATACAAAAGTTAAATATTTAAAACAGTGTTTGTATCAGTAACTCAAGTATTCACAAGTTGGGTATATCCTGCATGTCTAGTAATAACCAGAAAATATACACAAATAACCCGCATATAGAAGAGTGGAGCTCACGACGACGTTTCGGTCCGACTTGGACCATTTACAAAGTCACACTAACATAAAGAAGGGAGGGAAGGAGTTTATATATGCAGCGGACAGGGGCGGGAACAAGAAAAAAGTAGGGGAGGAGTAATAGTGGTATAGTAGTATTTGACTGACTCAACTACCTCTACTACTACCACTATTACTCCTCCCCCACTTTTTTCTTGTTCCCGCCCCTGTCCGCTACCTATATAAACTCCTTCCCTCCCTTCTTTCTGTTAGTGTGACTTTGTAAATGGGCCAAGTCTGACCGAAACGTCGTCAGCTCCTCTCTTCTATATGCGGGTTATTTGTGTATTGTTCCAGTCACGGTATTGTGACTTTTTTTGTTAATCAGGAAATGTAATACAATACCAAGATTTCTACATTTACCTTTACTCACTCTCCAGGAAAAAATAGGTTTCATAAGTTTTGATTAATGGTAGGTTAATTATGTTTTTGATGTGCAGAAATGATTAACAAGAACCATAATCACATTTCCTCTGGTTCTGATAAAATATTCGTACACATTCCTTCAAGTACCAGATACAAGTGCATTATTAAATATTTAAATACACTGTAATTATCTTTTCATCATTATTGCAGGAAACAACACTGGCAACTTTAGTCCCTGTGTAATCGAAGAAAAGTATCCTCGTATTGCATATCTCCAGACCCCTGTATCTCACTTCACATAAGAATAGTGCAGTGTGGCAAAGTTTCTAGTGCATTTATTTAATAAATTTTAATTACTGGTAAATATAATTTCATATACAGCAGAACTGTACCTTAAAAAATCTACAACAATTTGTACAAAGCACTTAATGATACGACAAAAATACGTAATTCTGATGGTTTTACTATTATTGCTCAGCTGTTGCTTTACGATCGAGTGGAGGGCACATGGCAAGGAATAAAAAAATATGAGGAGGGCCTAGGAATAGCCTTGTTACCCTATGGGTTAATAAAGTCCTGTACAGTGCTCGGCATACTTTTACGTCAAAATAATACCCTACATTGTTAGGTATTTCAGTGCAACAAAAATTAATGCCGGCCAAGCAACATAGTGGGGCGCCGCAGGATTCTTTAAGGCTCTGGTTGCGTGCTTAGTGCTTTCTAGACTTGTGGTGTATGGATGTGTCTATGGCCTCCCTGCACCATGCAGTCTTCAGTTCATCAGATATTTTTGACTATAAACAAGCTAATATGAGCAAGAATAAGTAACTTGCACAAGTGACAATTGCACAAATTGACGAATGGTGTAAGGCAGGCCATCAAATTAAGGAAACAGAAATTATTGGCATTTGTGAACATTCAGTGAGTAACCTGGTATATCAGTTCTGTGGTAGTGATGATATGCCAACAGCATGATCACATCCAGGGAAGCATAGACAAATATGTCTATGTATTTTAACTGTAATGCTGTATTACAGTTGAAGCACATGGGGACATTTGTCTAGGATTCCTTGGACATGTTCATGGTGTGGGCATGTCATCACTATCACAGAACTGGTATGCCCAGTTCATCACTGAATGCTCACATATGCCAATGGCTTCTATCATTTCCTTTGTTTGATGGCCTGCCTCATGTAATCCATTAATCTGTGCAACTGCCACATGTATCAGCGACTTATTCTTGCCCATATTAGTTTGTTTATAGCCAAAAAATGTCCAATGAAGTCAGCACTCAAAACCACACAATGCAGGAAGACCATAGATACATATCCATCTGCCACAGAAACTTAGAAGGCACTGAGCATGTATCCAGTAGCCTTAGGGAATCACATGATGTCCCACTGTATTGCCAGGCAAGCGTTAATTTTTGTTGCACAGAAACACTTAATAGGATCAGTATTATTTCAACATTAAAGTATACGAGGCACCTCAACTCAGTACGTATACTATAATGACGAGCACTGAATTTCTGCATAAAAAATGCAACACTGCAAAAAGCAAAAACATGTACAGTGGTCCCTCGACTAACGGTCTTAATCCGTTCCAGGAGCTAGACCTCAACACAAAAAATTTGTAACTCGAAACCTTATTTCCCATAAGAAATAATGTAAATACAATTAATCCGTTCAACACATCCAAAAATATTCACAAAAAAATAATTTTGTAAAGATTAACTATACTTTTACATTCTTAAAACAATTATAAATAGTATATATAAAGTAGTTTATGTAATATTAAATTCATAATTAAACATTTAAAATAACATTTACTTACCTTTATTGAAGAGAGGTGCTGGCATCTGGAAGATAGGAAGGAGGACAGGGGGAGGGGTTAGTGTTTGGAAGGGGAATCCCCACGCCCTGCATGAATGCTACACGCCCTGCATGAATGCTACACGCCCTGCATGAATGCTACACGCCCTGCATGAATGCTACACGCCCTGCATGAATGCTACACGCCCTGCATGAATGCTACACGCCCTGCATGAATGCTACTGCATGCGCCCTGCATGAATGCTCACGCCCTGCATGAATGCTACACGCCCTGCATGAATGCTACACGCCCTGCATGAATGCTACACGCCCTGCATGAATGCTACACGCCCTGCATGAATGCTACACGCCCTGCATGAATGCTACACGCCCTGCATGAATGCTACACGCCCTGCATGAATGCTACACGCCCTGCATGAATGCTACACGCCCTGCATGAATGCTACACGCCTGCATGAATGCTACACGCCCTGCATGAATGCTACACGCCCTGCATGAATGCTACACGCCCTGCATGAATGCTACACGCCCTGCATGAATGCTACACGCCCTGCATGAATGCTACACGCCCTGCATGAATGCTACACGCCCTGCATGAATGCTACACGCCCTGCATGAATGCTACACGCCCTGCATGAATGCTACACGCCCTGCATGAATGCTACACGCCCTGCATGAATGCTACACGCCCTGCATGAATGCTACACGCCCTGCATGAATGCTACACGCCCTGCATGAATGCTACACGCCCTGCATGAATGCTACACGCCCTGCATGAATGCTACACGCCCTGCATGAATGCTACACGCCCTGCATGAATGCTACACGCCCTGCATGAATGCTACACGCCCTGCATGAATGCTACACGCCCTGCATGAATGCTACACGCCCTGCATGAATGCTACACGCCCTGCATGAATGCTACACGCCCTGCATGAATGCTACACGCCCTGCATGAATGCTACACGCCCTGCATGAATGCTACACGCCCTGCATGAATGCTACCGCCCTGCATGAATGCTCACCCGCACTCCTCAATGCCTGCATGAATGCTACACCCATGATCTCCCTGCATGAATGCTACACTCCCTGCATGAATGCTACACTCCCTGCATGAATGCTACCACTTGGGTGCCACTAGGAAGCTTCTTTGGACCCATGGTGACTTATTTCACAGTGACAATCACTAAACCACAAATAAACACAACAAATGTATTGTGAATGTTTGAAAGAGCGCGCTGGGTATTGTTCACTCAAGTGTAAACAATGCTAGACTGGCGTCCTGCGTGGCGAGGCGCGCAAGCGCAGGCAAGCGGACAGGTCTGGTACGGACCGCTACACGAGAAAAGTTTTGACATTAAATTGCAACCTTTACACGAAAAAAACGTTATTCGGACAGACCGTTACTCAGGGTTCTACTGTACATATTTACTCTAAACAAAATTTTCAAAATAACATTGTCTTTACTTAGTAGTGCTTGGAAAATATATTTGAGCAAAATTCTCCCTGAAAAATATTTAAAACAGTAAACCAAAAATATTCTGATACTACCATTACTTATGATGAAGGCTAAATTAGAGTTCATTTGCTATAGTACAGTGGACCCTCGCTATTCGAACACTCCAAACTCACTCTTTTATGTAAGTTTATTATTGTAAGTGCTTTTATAAGTGTATTTTTGGGGGTCTGAAATGGACTAATCTAATTTACATCATTCCTTATGGGAATAAATTCGTTTGGTAACAGCACTTGAACAGCATTCTGGAATGAAGAATGTTTGAATAGTGAGGGTCCACTGTATTAAACAATAAAACAAATAAAAATTATTACACGACCAATCTCTCATAGTTATACTCCTCTCCAAGAAATCCCCCTACTGTATAGTCAGTATACACTATGCATTTTAAATACGTAAAAGCTTTTCGTTGTCTTATAGTCACTCTACTAGCAACTTTTACATACCTTTCCTCGTCATCCTCCACATGCTCTTCAGCATTCTCTTCTGCCTCCTCCTCTTCCTCTTCCTCCTCTTCTTCTTCTTCTTCTTCCTCCTCCTCCTCCTCCTCTTGTTGGTCTTGCTCAGATGATATGTCCACCTGCTCTAGTGGCGAGTCAACTACCTCAAAAACGTTATCTTCTGGAGCTTGGGCAGCATCACTAGCTGGTGCAGAAGCCAATCTGATTTGGATATATTCATTACAAACATGTGACACAATGCGCAATATTGAAATACAGAGTACAGTAATAGTAACAGTAGTAAAAATTTACTAATTCATACATACATACATGTATGGTTGTACAGTATAATAATGATGAATGACAACATGAAAAAATTAAACCAACCTATTATTATGTATGTGGCCACTATGTCAGTACAGTGGAACCCCGAGTTTCGTCTGCCCTGAGTATCGGACGCTTCAAGTTTAGAACCATTTTTTCAGCTAAATTTTGTCCCGTGTTTCGCAGTGCCCTGTGTTTCGTCCTGCATACCAGACCTGTCCGCGCATGCGCGCCTCCCCGCACAGGCGTCGTGAGTCGGTCTGGCTTTGTTTATCTTTGAGTGAACATTACCCTGTGCGCTCATCCAAACATTTCACAATTAATTCATTGTGTTTGCTGCTTGTTTATTGAGTGCAACTGTGAAATAAGTCATCATGTCCCCAAAGAAACTTCCTAGTGGCACCCCTTTAGTAAAGAAAGTGAGAACCACCATAGAAGTGAAGAAAGAAATACATAGTACAAAAATACAAAAGTGGTGTGAGAGTTGTGGAGCTTGCCAGGATATATGGCAAAAGCAAATCAACAATCGCTTCCATCCTGGCAAAGAGAAAAGAAATCAAGGAAGCTGATGTTGCGAAAGGTGTAGACATGTTAACCAAAAATACATAGATCACACACAATTGACAGATAGCGGGTGATAGTGTTTCGGAGTCGCTCATTTATGAAAAGGCAAGGCAGTTGCATGACGATCTCAAAAAAAAAAAAATGCCTGCAACGAGTGCTGATAGTGAATTTAAGGCCAGCAGAGGCTGGTTTGACAGATTTAAGAAGTGTAGTGGCATACACAGTGTGGTGAGGCGTGGTGAGGCTGCAAGTTCAGACAAACGTTCGGCTAAAAAATTTGTGCAGGAATTTAAGAGGTATGTAGAGACTAAAGAATTCAAACCCCAACAAGTGTTCAATTGTGATGAAACAGGCCTCTTTTGGAAGAAAATGTCAAAGAAAACCTACATCATGCAGGAGGAAAATGCACTGCCAGGACTCAACCCTATGAAAGACAGGGTAACTCTTTTGTTCTGTGCTAACACTAGTGGGGATTTTAAAGTGAAGCCTTTACTGGTGTATCACTCAGAAAATCGCAGTGTTGTCAAGAAAAACAATGTCATCAAGAATAAATTGTGTGTGTTGTGGAAAGCTAATAAGGCATGGGTCACGAGGCAAATTTTCAGAGTGGGTCCATGAAGTGTTTGGACCCAGTGTGAAAAAATACCTCCTGGAAAATAAATTGCCACTCCAGTGCCTCCTGTTACTTGACAATGCTCCTGCTCATCCTCCAAACTTGGTAGACCTATTGTCTAGGGACTTCAGTTTTATAACACTGAAGTTCTTGCCTCCTAACACCACTTCTCTCATACAGCCCATGGACCAGCAGGTCATTTCTAACTTCAAAAAACTCTACACCAAAGCAGTGTTTCAAAAGTGCTTTGAAGTGACCTCAGACACTCGGTTGACCCTAAGAGAGTTCTGGAGGAATTACTTCAATATCTACAACTGCATAAGCCTTATAGGTAAGTCTTGGGAGGGAGTGACTTCCAGGACTTTGAACTCTGCTTGGAGAAATTTGTGGCCAGAATGTGTCCTCCAGAGGGATTCTGAAGGGTTTGAGGCTGACCCTGACCATGCCGACCCTCTACCTGTTGTGGAATGTACAGTGGACCCTCGCTATTCGAACACAACAAAACTCACCCTTTTATGTAAGTTTATTATTGCAAGTGCTTTTATAAGTGTATTTTTGGGGGTCTAAAATGGACTAATCTAATTTACATCATTCCTTATGGGAATAAATTCGTTTGGTAACAGCACTTGAACAGCATTCTGGAATGAGGGCGAGTTTTGGAGTGTTCGAATAGCGAGGGTCCACTCTATTATGGCATTGGTGAAGTCCATGGGGTTGGAGGTGAGTGGCGAGGATGTGGAAGAGTTGGTGGAAAACCACAGGGAAGAGCTAACCACTGAAGAGCTGCAAGAGCTTCATCTGGAACAGCATCAGACCACAGCTGAGGAACTTGCTTCAGAGGAGGAAGAGGGAGTGAAGGAGGTGCCTTCAGTGCTTAAGGACATGTGTGCAAAGTGGAATGAGTTGCAAAGTTTTGTGGAGAAATACCATCCTAAGCAAGCTGAAACAAGCCATCTCTGCAACATATTCAGTGACAAAATAATGTCCCACTTTAGGGACATCTGAAGTTATTTTGAGTGACAGGGGTCCAGTGACTCAAGCTGGTCCTAGTGGGATTAAAAGACAAAGAAGGGAAGTAACCCCAGATAAGGACTTGTTACCTAAAGTCTTTATGGAAGGGGATTCCCTTTCCAAACAATAAGTGCTTCCTCACTCCTCCTCCCTATCTTCCAGATGCCAGCAACAGTCTTCAATAAAGGTAAGTACAGTGGAACCCCAGTTAACGAAAAAAATTCATTGCAGAAGCCTGCTCAAGTGCCATTACCGAACGAATTTACTTCCTTAAGAAAAAATGTCATTTAGGTTTGTCTATTTCAGACCCCCAAAAATACACTTCCACAAGCACTTACAATATTATACTTACATAATTACACGATTTCCGGGGTGTTAGTTAACCGGGGTTCCACTGTACTGTAAATGTTATTTTAAATGTTTATTTAAAAGTTTATTTATCTACTGTATTACTAATTTATTACTATGTATTTATCTGTGTTGTGTGTATGTAAAACTATACATAGTTCTTTTCTTTTCTTTCAACATGTCGGCCGTTTCCCACTGAAGCGGAATGGCCCAAAAGGAAAAAACGAAAGTTTCTCCTTTTACATTTAGTAATATATACAGAAGGGGTTACTAGCCACTTGCTCCCGGCATTTTAGTCGCCTCTTTACGACACGCATGGCTTACGGAGGAAGAATTCTGTTCCACTTCCCCATGGAGATAAGAGGAAATAAGAACAAGAACTAGTAAGAAAATAGAAGAAAACCCAGAGGGGTGTGTATATATATACAGTGGTACCCCGGTTTACGATATTTTTTCATTCCAGAATGCTGTTCAAGTGCCATTACCAAACGAATTTATCTCCTTAAGAAAAGTTGTAAAATAGACTAGTCCTTTTAGACCCCCAAAATTACACTTACAAAAGCATTTAAAAAAATAAACTTACATAAAAGGGTGAGTTTGGGGACCATCGTAAACCGGGGTACCACTGTATATGCTTGTACATGAATGTGTAGTGTGACCTAAGTGTAAGTAGAAGTAACAAGACATACCTGAAATCTTGCATGTTTATGAGACAGAAAAAAAGACACCAGCAATCCTACCTCATGTAAAACAATTACAGGCTTTCGTTTTACACTCACTTGGCAGGACGGTAGTAGTACCTCCCTGGGCGGTTGCTGTCTACCAACCTACTACCTAGAAAACTATAGTTATTCTTTAAAAAGTGTATTTTTTGGTGAATATTTTTGTGGGTCTGGCACGGATTAACTGGATTTACATTATTTCTTATGGGAAATATTGCTTCGACTTTAGGCCTAGCACCTGGAACGGATTAAGGATGAAACTCGGGGTTCCACTGTATGTATAGGTAAACTGATGAAAATACAGCCAGGTACTGAGAATCCTGTACAGGTGTATTTTGCATATACAGTGGTACCCCGGTTTACGATGGTCCCCAAACTCACCCTTTTATGTAAGTTTATTTTTTTAAATGCTTTTGTAAGTGTAATTTTGGGGGTCTAAAAGGACTAGTCTATTTTACAACATTTCTTAAGGAGATAAATTCGTTTGGTAATGGCACTTGAACAGCATTCTGGAATGAAAAAATATCGTAAACCGGGGTACCACTGTAGTACAGTGAACCCTCGGTTTTCGTACAGCTCCCAACTCGAACAATTATGTAAGTGTATTTTTGTAAGTGCTTTTGTAAGTGTATTTTTGGGGGTCTGAACGGACTAATCTAATTTACATTCGTCATTATGGGAACAAATTCGTTCGGAAACAGCACTCGAACAACATTCTGGAAAGAATTATCAACGAAAACCGAGGGTCCACTGTACAGAATAGTGTTTACTATTATTTATGCTGACATAAAATTGAAGGCATTAAGGTATCTTTGGAGACAAATAACCTTACCCATGGAGAGGCAAAAATGTTAATGGTCCAGAGTAAAGCAACACTAACACACTGGGTGTAAAACATGTTTTAAATATTGCAGCAAGGAGGCTGGAGACAGTGGAGATGTCGTGTCTGAGAGGATTGTGTGGTGAAAATATATGAAGATAATTCATAGTTTGGTGATTAGAAAGAGGTGCAGGGTTACTAAAAGTATTATCCAGAGGGCTGAGAGAATATTGAGGTGATTTGGCCATTTAGAGAGGATGGCAGCTTTGAGGGGACTTGAACTAGAACACACCAAAGTCATGCTGGTGTGGGATTCTTCTGTAAAAACTTGCCTTTGTGATCACAGTGGGCCCAAGCTAACATTTCTATGGTGTATAGAAATATATCTAGTTGAATGATTATTTTAGGTGAGCCATGGACCAGCAGTTAACACACTGGCCTGAGAGTTTTAGGACTTGCCTGCCATCGGTTTGAGCCCCACTAGTCCTGTGATTTGATTTAATAATCTACCTGGTAGGCTTGTCAATAAGATAAATTAATAATGCTAGCCTTGAAACTCAAAGCGGGATGTCTCAGGATTTCCTGAGGCTACTGGCTGCATCTTAAGTGCCTTCTAGGCTTGTGGTGGATGGTTGTTTCCATGATGCCCCTGTGCCGTGTGGTCTTGAGGGCTGAGTTTGTTGGACATTTCTGGTTACTGAAGATTTAATATGGGCAGGAGTAAGTTGCTGACACAAAAGACAATTGCAAAGATCATTCGTTTATACAAGGCAGGCCATCAAGTGAAGGAAATAGTTGAAAGAACCAATGTATGTGAGCATCCAGCAAGAACCTGGTTGTGGCTATTCCTTGAGGACAATACTGTGCCCACACGAAAAGCACATCCTCAGAAGCCTCGAAAAATGTCTCTTACTAATGTTAACCATAATAAACCTAGATTTGCTCCATTTTATCATTTGCCTGAACCTTTCATGCAGTATGGTGCAAGATTTTTATGCAAGATAGTGTTCCATAACACAATGTGAAATCTGGAAATCCGTTGTTCACTGGTTTCGTGCCTGCGAGGTATCTTTGATGACTAACCAGGATATTCCCCAGACCTGACCTCCATTGAGAACCTCTGGGTCCTGATAGATCTCTACTAGGGAAAGATATCAGCCCACTCCCACTGCTTTAGGACACCATCCATGAGTCATAGGGGAATTTACCCTATGAAACCCTGAAGAAAGTGTGTTAATAACTTACTAGACAGTTGATGGATGTCCTAAAGTGCACTCATTTTAATAACAAGCACTGTATGTTCACCAGCACCTTCACTACTACTAGAGCATCTTTTTCCGATCATAACGCCATCAAAAGTATGAAATTTGGTGAAAAACTAACGGAATTATGCTCTCGCAAAGTTAGCGGTATCGGAGATATTTACGCATCGGCGATTTCGCCCAGTTTGAGCCCCATTTTCGGCCAATTCCATAGTCTCAGTCTACGAAAATCATAGCTATTATTGTAGAATTCCATTTGTTCAATCGATTGAGTACAAGAAACCATCAATTTACCGATTTCAATTAACCAATAAAGCAGTCAGAAATTGACAATATTGCCAATTTCACACAAATTTCAAAAGAGGCCAATTTCAAAATATGGTCCAGAATAAACAAGACAGACATTCCTGGCACTAAAATAACATTTTATCTGTTCATTAGGCACGTCTCCCGGCTCCTATTGCTTTACTTTTGCTTTCCATTTTGAATTTTTATTCTCACAAAAAATTGAAGATTTTCTGTTATGTATACTACTGCATCATTGTAAAAACGGTATAAATAATATAATCGCACTTGTGCAAGAATATTAGACTACCCAGTTGATGTGTATTGGACGCATGGCGTGATTTGTTTACTCTTGAACATAGGCAAAAATCGAACATTTTTGCTACTTTGCGCTCAGTTTCAAGGTACTTGTCATCATGAAACCAGTCAAAATTATCTCTATTTCTGTAACATATCATCTATTCTATCAAATGAGACTAAGAAAACGAGAATACAAGCATAAATACCATACGAAAATAGACTGCAAAGTCGCTGTTTTAAACCAAAAACACGGTCAGAGATTTTTTTTCCTCATTATGCACGGTGTGGTGCAGGATTTTTTTTATACTGCACACACTGACCGCACAGACCCATTCTCTCACATCTAGGCCTACCAGCCTGTTTCTGTTTGATTTGAGGGCGCTAGAATTTAGGCGTACTAGTACGTCAAACGCCCTGGTGCGTAAGCCGTACTAGTACGTCAAAAACCCTGAAAGGGTTAATATTCCAGTTTGGTCCACCCGGCAAAGGTAGTAGAGAAGCAGTGCTCACCGGTCTAAGTCCCGCAGGTGCTGATCAATCCTCCTAGCCAGCTCAAGATCCCGCTCCTCAAACTCTCGCCTGCAGAGAGAATCACAAAATAAAAACTTGATTAAGGACCTAGAAGAGAAAGGAGGTTCTTTGAATTTTTTAAAGGAATATCTTAGCACATTAGTAAGTTTATTTAGGCACAGGTACACAAGTACCATTATCATGTAGTGTCAATTACCTAGGATAACCTAAAACAAGTTAGACAGTGACTTATTTCCACTGGGGTCTTTGAAATGTCTATTGTTCCAGAATTATTTAAACAAAATAAATACATTACTTCTTTCATATTCCACAAGTTCCAGAGACAATGGAATAAAAAGTTAAGATTTATGGTGGATCAAAAGAAATCAAGGTTAACCAGCAAATCATGAGATGTTACAGAGGACGTGTGTTGTGAACAGTGGGATTAAACTGTAGCAAATGATTGTTTAGGAGGAAAGAAAAGAGTAAAAGAGGGGAAGGGTAGAATGAGTGACGGCACTAGCACAAAAACAACTTGAAAGCAAAGCAGCCAAGTGCAAGGGAAGGAACTTGAACAAAAGGGCTGAGATTTAAAAGGTGTAATGAAGAGGGAAAGGAAAATGACATACCTGAGATGCTGAATAATAACATAATTATCCAGGAGATCATCCACTCGGACTTCCTCGTGCAACATGCGACAGAGGGAGCACTCTATGGAGCCATCATTCCTCCAGAGCTTCTTGGCACAGTCGTAGCAGAAGGTGTGGAGACAGAGCAGCAGTTTGGGTGTTCTTTTGACGTCCTGAATATCGTAATCTTCGAAGCAGATGGGACAGGAGAGTTCCCTGGAGACCAGGTCTTCCGGACAGTACGTTGCCATTGCCAAAGTCCTCCTGGTATCACTCTTTCATTGTATCAACAACACGAGATTGCACTCAATGCTTAGCTGAAATAACAACGTGTAATTTCCTCCATTTGCTTTCCTTAACACCCATTGATTTGTAACAAAATAATGCTTAAAGAGTTGTTGGATAACAGCCGACGAATGTTCCTTCCAGTAAGATGCTCACAATGTACAAAAGGTGAAGTAATAATGAAAAATGAAAGACAATAGATCACTCACGCCATCACTGGTAAATAAACGAAGCTATTTCACTCTCATGAAATCTTCCATTTACAACCTGATTCTTCCTTGTTACAGCACAGCACGATGCAATACGCACTCGTTGGTACATTAACAAAGATTAACACCAAATACGTCAGTACTTTGTGTATAAAATAACGAAACGAGGTACGGTACTCCTCTTGCCAGTAGACTAAAGCAACTGGTTTCTTAAGGAGAGTTGCGTTCGTTTTAAAACTTCGATCACTATGTGTTCGTTGTCCTTTCAGAACAAAACGAATCTTTCACGAAAAAGTCTATATTTTATAGCTAGTGTTCTTTTACAACTGTGTAAGATTGGGAACGCTGATGAGAATTATATTAATGTTATAGATATATATTACTATTGGGCATCATCAGAATCGAACGCAAGATGTTGCACTCAACCAGAGTTGCTACATTCAAATATTCTTTTTTTTCCCCATACATTGAGGCTTCCTTTCTCCGTAAAACCCGAAATTTGAATCTCCTTTAAGTTGCTTGGGATATGCAAATTATTTCCACAAAAGCTACATACGACTCATACACATGCTTGTATATATAAACAAGGTATATTTAATCACTCTTTGCTAACACTCAGCATATCACACTTCCATGAACTACACAAACAATCTCGATTATTTAGTCACCGCATACATAACATACACAACTTTTACAATGGTCTTGAAGGCACACATGTTATGAGTACACAAAATAGCACACTAAGTATATTTAACGTAGAATAACTTAGTACAGTCAAACTTATTTATTCCCATTGTTTCGTAAAAAAAAAAAAAATCTTCCATAAGCGATAATGATAAGATGAAGGTACTCGTTACCACAGGGTGGGGGGGGGGGACCTACAAGTAAGTTTACTTAGGTACAGTTTTACACAATTTTTGGATGATTGCAATTGTCTTACATAGAAAGTCAAATGTTGCAATTGTAATCATGGGGAGCGCTAAACCCGTATGATTATACAGAACATATGGGGGGGGGGGGATGGAAGGTATTCAGGATCAATTCAGGGAACCGGAGCACATATCCAATTCCCTAGATCAAGAGCTCCTCACCAGCGTCAAGGAACCTCCCTTGATATATTATATAACCTATTTCCTGTATTTCTTTCACTTGCCACATAATTATTTCACTTTATTATCTTGGGTGACACCTGTGGCAACGTCGCCTGGAGCACACTAGGCCTTCCCACTCTGACCCTGCCACCAGTTATCAATTTGTACTTCACTTATAAAATTGTGGCTCTCCCCGCACTTATGTAGCTCACGTAAATCACTTCAAGGGTTGTTCACTACCCTGACACACTTGATGACCCCTGCAGTATTCTTGGGTAGCCCTCAAAAACACTTAAATTCCCGGAGCAACAATTAAAATTTGCACCAAGAACTCATTACAGTTGTGACCGGGTGTAGACTAGTGAATTGCTCATTATTTTATAATTTGTTCATGATTGTAACCATGTAAGTAAATTTACTTACATGATTCATTACCTTTGTAACTTGTGAGTTCATTACATTTGTAATTGTATTGTAAGTTCATTACCTTTGTAACTTGTGAGTTCATTACCTTTGTAACTTGTGAGTTCATTATCTTTGTAACTTGTGAGTTCATTACCTTTGTAACTTGTGAGTTCATTACCTTTGTAACTTGTGAGTTCATTACCTTTGTAACTTGTGAGTTCATTACCTTTGTAACTTGTGAGTTCATTACCTTTGTAACTTGTGAGTTCATTACCTTTGTAACTTGTGAGTTCATTACCTTTGTAACTTGTGAGTTCATTACCTTTGTAACTTGTGAGTTCATTACCTTTGTAACTTGTGAGTTCATTACCTTTGTAACTTGTGAGTTCATTACCTTTGTAACTTGTGAGTTCATTACCTTTGTAACTTGTGAGTTCATTACCTTGTAACTTGTGAGTTCATTACCTTGTAACTGTGAGTTCATTACCTTTGTAACTTGCTCAGCTATCAAAACTTTGGGGTCCAGTCCCTGGACCCATTATGTACCTCTGTAATCTTTTGACTACCGCCCACAGGATGGGTATGGGGTGCATAATAAAGATATCAAACTAACTTATAATCTGTAAATACCTTTGTAACTTGTCTTGATTGTGACCAGATCTACCTGGAGTTCATTACCTTTGTAACTTGCTCAGCTATCAAAACTGAGGCCCAGTCCCTGGACCCATTATGTACCTCTGTAATCTTTTGACTACCGCCCACAGGATGGGTATGGGGTGCATAATAAAGATATTAATTTGGTCTTTCAAATAAGGGCGTATATTTCTCAGCGTATATACTCTTAGAGTTCACTTGAATCCCCCATTTTAGAGATTAAAATATTCGTGACATTAGTGTACAAGTGATTTACAGTCTTAATGACCCATGTGTGATCTCTGGGGACACCTTATCTTCTTTGTAATGGCCTTTGTACATGTTTTCTACACGTCAGACAATAATAGTGTAGGGAATTAAGAGATTACCTGTCTGGGCTTCACCGCCACTTACAACAAAATAATCTCCCGGGGAGTGGACCGACTAGTATAATTTTTCCGCGGTTACCCCCGTTGAAGCGTGTGAGAAAACTTGACCCACTCTTGGTCACATCCAAGGGGTCCCTTCGATATTCTCACTCTAAATCCACATCTATCCTTGACCAGTTTATTAAGAATGAGTAACACCAATAGTTACGGTATTGTTAAATTTTGTGGACTGTATGGGTTAATATCTGACTGATACACTTATTGATATCTGTGATTCTCCTTAATTTGCACATTACTAACCACAGCAAAATACACTTATTGATATATGTGATTCCCCTTAATTTGCACAGTTCTAACCAAAATTCTAATACAACTATTGCTCCATAATACTTAAGCTAGTCATAAGTTTGCCTAAGATACTCCAATATAGAATCTATATTATGCCAATATATCACCTTTATCATTAATATATAAACTAATTGCTAACTTTTTATACTAATTGTTAAATTCTCAATGTTTAAATTCCAGTACCTAAATTTTGTAAACCTAACCTTACAATCTGTATATCCATTGTATAGCTATTGAGTAAGACCTATCATAAGACTGCCTGAAAAGCCTAGGCATACCTAGGCATATTATTGGCCATCTTGTAATATCAACTTTAATGTATAACTATAAGTACCCCCCACCTTGTATTACATGAAATAAAGGATTTGAATTTGAATTTGAATTTGAATGGTGGCTAGCGCTCTTGCTTCACGCACGGAGGGCCCAGGTTCAATTCCCGGCGGGGCCTAAACATTTCGAAGTGTTTCGTTACACACACACACACATACATACAACAGGCCTAGTGTCTAATCGACATGTGCCTAGGACAAAATGGTAACTAACTAACGTCTTAGCGTCACCTCTACTCATTTTCGTTTGACCTCCGCTCGGAGGCCATTTACATTCATCGTTATACACCTGAAAAGAACGCAGGGGGCTTTCCTCTATGTTTCAACTTCCTCGTCACTTCCGACTTTCCCTGACCAATGCTCTCTTCCTTTACTGACACTCCCAGTACTTGCCTGTCTGTTTTCCTTTCCCTCCCTCCCTCTCTGCCCTTGACACTCCCCCGTCCCCCTTTTTCCACCTCCACCCAGGCCTTCTTGCACACCTGTTGCCCTGGTGTTGGGACATCGTCCTCAACTAGACCACTAGGCCTTTTCCTGGAGTCTCCTGTAGCATCCATATCCTCACAATCCTCTTCCCTGTGCACTTCTACACCAACCTCCTGGACCTGAAGGCAAGGTCCACTCTCTTAGACACCCATCACACTCGTCTCACCCTCGTCTCTCCTCACATCCGATCCTGAGTCCACCACACCATGCTGTGTGCCCTCACACACAGGACTGTCCAACAACAGTGGAAAATCCTCCAAAAGTGGCTCATACAAAACCAAGTCTTCAATTGTACATTAATTCTTTTGTCTTGGATAGGCGAGGCCAGAAGCTGAGATTTAACCCCTGCAACCACAATTACGTGAGTACATTATTATATTTATATTTTGGTACATTAGAAACTCATGAGCTGTGGCCTGCAGTATTTCTGTAGCCTGGGTTAAGGTAGTATGTGGTAATGGAAAGATTGGAATAGCTAGATGTAGCAGCCCAAGCACTAACACTCGCTCTATGTAAGGGATGAGAGTGTGCGATCTGAGGTACAAAACACTCGGCTTATGACATAAAAAGATTAATTGTTGGACCTTTGAAACTTGTGAGTTCATTACCTTTGTACCTTGTTCAGCAATCAAAACTTTGGGGTCCAGTCTCTGGACCCATTATGTACCTCTGTAATCTGTAAATACCTTTGTAACTTGTCATGATTATGACCAGATCTACCTGAGTTCATTACCTTTGTAACTTGCTCAGTTATCAAAACTTTGGGGTCCAGTCCCTGGACCCATTATGTACCTCTGTAATCTTTTGACTACCGCCCACAGGATGGGTATGGGGTGCATAATAAAGATATTAAACTAACTTATGGGATACAAGACACATTTCTATGATTGTAAAGAACCAAATCTATATAGTAAACGTGACTAAAGTATCCAAATATGCTTCTGAATCTTTGTTAAACATTTATTCATCGTTTCATACCGTTTAGTTACTCAAAACTCCAGCTGTACAAGTTTATTAATTTCTGCCTTAATTTAAGCCCTGCAAGACTTTTTCATTTTTTCGAGAAAATGCGTATATTATTAGCTCAAATGTTTTAACATTTAGTATAGTATCGAGAAAAAAATAAAATGTTATTTATTGTTTTTTTATAGAAATGTGTGTATTGTGGTAGAGTGTTGGCGGCCATTACTGTGTTAGTGAGGCTGATGCTGACTGCTACTCCGGGTCTTTACCAGCCACACAACACTAATATACTCTCTTAACTAAGGTAAACTTTATGTTCAACTTGTTAACTATAACTTATAGTTGGTTATATGTGCTGAAGGATAGTGTCAAGTTTAGACTGCCAGTAATGCCAAGGCATGATAGTGGCTCTGTACTACAAATCATTGTAAACCCTCAGTGTAAACAACCTATGTATATATACTTCCTACAGTATGTCAACCACTTTGTAAACTTGCAATGTAAACTTGCAAGGAAATAAAAAATCTGAATCTGAATGTTATTACCCCTGCGTCCCTGTCACTCAACACTGGTTGTTAGCTAGTATATCTAACACTGTGTTACTAGAACATTATTAACACTGTGTTAGCTAGTACATTATCAACACTGGTTTTTCTAGTAACATTATCTTAACACTGGTTGTTAGCTAGTAACATTATCTTAACACTGGTTGTTAGCTAGTAACATTATCTTAACACTGGTTGTTAGCTAGTAACATTATCTTAACACTGGTTGTTAGCTAGTAACATTATCTTAACACTGGTTGTTAGCTAGTAACATTATCTTAACACTGGTTGTTAGCTAGTAACATTATCTTAACACTGGTTGTTAGCTAGTAACATTATCTTAACACTAGAGTTTTATGTTAGCTAGTAACATTATCTTAACACTGGTTGTTAGCTAGTAACATTATCTTAACACTGGTTGTTAACTAGTAACATTATCTTAACACTGGTTGTTAGCTAGTAACATTATAATAATAATAATAATAATAATAATTTTTATTTCAATGCATGTTACAAGTGTACAATGTTATTGGTAGTTACAAATATAATACAATTATAAAACTGTAATGCAAGGAGAGCCACTGGCATGCCATGGCATTAGGGGCAGTTTATTCTAGAGACTTATTCACTAAGTACTTAATGCTAAAGAAATTGATTGAGTTTATTCTAGTTCTATATTATTTAAATTATTAAATGGTTATACATACTATTTAAAGACAATACAAGAGAAATTGGTTGAGTTTAATCTAGTTGTAGAATTTATTTCAAATTACAGTATGTTGATGCTATACTAGTATAATAACAATACTAGAAATAGTTTTTAGAGTTTCATCTAGGTATATATTTTATTTCAAATTAAGAAAATGATGATACTATAAGATTTTAAATGACAATATGATGATATGAGATTGCAACAAGTGTTAAGGAGGATGAACATATCAAAATGAGATCTTCTTAAGTAAAATAATATTGGGTTTGGAAGTTTGTTACAGTATGAGTATTTAGTATAGGGTGAGTAGGTGACTTTTGAGAAGAGTCTTGAATTGATTTTCCGACAAGGTTAACTTGATATTTACTGGTAATGAATTCCAGATTTTGGGGCCCTTTATGTGCATAGAATTTTTACATTGGTTAGTATGGACTCGGGGTATGTCAAATAGTGATCTGTGTCTTGTGTCATGTTCGTGGGACCTATTAAAGTTAACACTGGTTGTTAGCTAGTAACATTATCTTAACACTGGTTGTTAGCTAGTAACATTATCTTAACACTGGTTGTTAGCTAGTAACATTATCTTAACACTGGTTGTTAGCTAGTAACATTATCTTAACACTGGTTGTTAGCTAGTAACATTATCTTAACACTGGTTGTTAGCTAGTAACATTATCTTAACACTGGTTGTTAGCTAGTAACATTATCTTAACACTGGTTGTTAGCTAGTAACATTATCTTAACACTGGTTGTTAGCTAGTAACATTATCTTAACACTGGTTGTTAGCTAGTAACATTATCTTAACACTGGTTGTTAGCTAGTAACATTATCTTAACACTGGTTGTTAGCTAGTAACATTATCTTAACACTGGTTGTTAGGTTCGATAGAGTTCCACATCAGAGGCTGTTGAGAAAAATTAAGGCACACGGAATAGGAGAAATTTTTTCTGGGTAGAGGCATGGATGACAAATAGACAGCAGAGAGTTTGCATAAATGGGTAGAAATCAGAGTGGGGGCATATCACGAGCGGTGTTCCACAGGGGTCAGTGTTGGGCCCCTTGTTCTTCACAATTTACATAAACGACATAGACGAGGGAATAAATAGCAACATAAGCAAATTTGCTGATGACACCAAAATAGGCTGTCCAATTCATTCTAATGAGGACATTAGAGCACTCCAGGAGGTTTTGAATAGACTGATGCAGTGGTCGGAGAAGTGGCAGATGCAGTTTAATATAGACAAATGCAAAGTTCTAAATGTTGGACAGGAAAATAACCATGCCACATATAAACTAAATACAGTGGACCCCCGCCTAACGAGCACCCCGGAAATCGTACAATTATGTAAGTATAATATTGTAAGTGCTTGTGGAAGTGTATTTTTGGGGGTCTGAAATAGACTAACCTACGTGACATTATTTCTTAAGGAAGTAAATTCGTTCGGTAATGGCACTTGAGCAGGCTTCTAGGATGAAGTTTTTTCGTTAGCCGGGGGTCCACTGTAATGTAGATCTTAATATTACGGATTGCGAAAAGGATTTAGGAGTTCTGGTTAACAGTAATCTGAAACCAAGACAACAGTGCATAAGTGTTCGCAATAAAGCTAATAGAATCCTTGGCTTCATATCAAGAAGTATAAATATTAGAAGTCCGCAGGTTGTTCTTCAACTCTATATATCTTTGGTTAGACCTCATTTAGATTATGCTGCACAGTTCTGGTCACCTTATTACAGAATTGATATAAATGCACAGGAGAACCTACAAAGGAGGATGACAAAGTTGATCCCATGTATCAGAAATCTTCCCTATGAGGATAGACTGAGGGCCCTGAATCTGCACTCTCTACAAAGGCGCAGAATTAGGGGGGATATGATTGAGGTGTATAAATGGAAAACAGGAATTAATAAAAGGGATGTAAATAGCGTGCTAAAAATATCTAGTATTGACAGGACTCGCAGCAATGGTTTTAAATTGGAAAAATTCAGATTCAGGAAGGATATAAGAAAGTACTGGTTTGGGAATAGAGTTTTGGACGAGTGGAACAAACTCGTGAGTACCGTCATAGAAGCTAAGACATTGTGTAGTTTTAAAAATAGGTTGGATAAATACATGAGTGGGTGTGAGTTGGACCTGACTAGCTTATGCTACTAGGTCAGATGCCGTGCTCCTCCCTTAAGTGAATGTGACTGACCTGAACAGGTCAAGGCATTGGCTTAAGTCGGTGGGAGAATTGGACTTGCCTCGCATGGGCCAGTAGGCCTGCTGCAGTGTTCCTTCTTTCTTATGTTAGCTAGTAACATTATCTTAACACTGGTTGTTAGCTAGTAACATTATCTTAATACTGGTTGTTAGCTAGTAACATTATACAAATACAAATTTTATTTCCTTTAATGGCTTACAGACTACAGTGGTACCTCGACTTACGATATTAATCCGTCAGAGAGGGCATATCTTAAGACGAAACAATCGTTAGACGAATCAATTTTCCCCATAAGAAATAATGGAAATAAATTTAATCCGTCCAAGACTTCCAAAAGTAGTTAAATAAAATATTTTTTAGAACTTTTGGACATTAAATAATAAATAATTTAATAAAGAATATCTAAATACACATGCAAATATGGAACAATAACATGTCACTTACATTTATTGAAGAGTTGTTGATGTGTGGAGGACGGGAGGAGGGGAGAAGGTGGAGTAGTATGCTAGTGTTTGAAAGGGGAATCCCCTTCCATTAACACTGCAGGTACCAAGTCCTTTTCTGGGGTTACTTCCCTTTTTCTTTGAATGCCACTAGGACCAGCTTGAGAGTCACTGGACCTCTTTCTAACAACAAATTTGTCCAGGGAGCTCTGTGTCTGGCGATTCTTTAACACATCCCTGAAATGACACACCACTGTGTCATTGTACAGGTTGCCAGCACGGCCTGCAACAGCATGGTTAGGGTGATATTCATCCATAAATGCTTGCACCTTGCTCCACATTCCACAAATGTCCTTAATCCTTGAAGAAGGCACATTCTTCCATTTTTGTTCCACCTCCTCCTCCTCCTCTGAACCATTGTCCTGACCACTGGTCTCTTGTTCCAGTTGCTGTTGAAGCTCTTGCAGATCTTCAGTGGTTAGCTCTTCCTTGTGCTCCTCCACCAACTGTTCCACATCCTCACCACTCACCTCTAACCCCAAAGACTTGCCCAATTCCACAATTTCTTCCACAACAGGCTCAGGCTCAGGCTCATGCTCAGGGTTCTGAGGCTGAGCCCCAAAACCTTCAAAATCCCTCTCTAGGACACAGTCTGGCCACAATTTTCTCCAGGCAGAGTTCAAAGTCCTGGTAGTCACTCCCTCCCAAGCCTTACCTATAAGGTGTACACAATGCAGCATATGGAAATGTTTTTCCAAAATTCTCTTAGGGTTATGTTCATGTCTGTGGTCACATCAAAGCACTTTTGAAACATTGCTTTGGTATAGAGTTTTAAAGTTGGAAATGACCTGCTGGTCCATGGGCTGGAGGAGAGGAGTGGTATTAGGGGCAAGAACTTCACTTTGATGAATTTAAACTCCTCCACAATTTTCTCTACCAAGTTTGGAGGATGACAAGGAGCATTGTCCATTATCAGGAGGCACTTAAGTGGCAAATTATTGTCCAATAGATATTTCTTCACACTGGGGCCAAACACGCCATTGAACCAATCTAAGAAAATGTCCTTTGTGACCCATGCCTTTTGTTAGACCTCCACATCACACACAAGTTAGACTTGCTGACACCGCATCTGCCAAACACTCGGGGATTTTCAAAAAGATACACTAGTAAAGGCTTCACTTTGCAATCACCACTGGCATTGGCACAAAGCATCAAAGTTAGCCTGTCTTTCATAGGCTTATGTCCTGGCTGTGCCTTTTCCTCCTGAGTAATGTAGGTCCTGTTGGGCATTTTCTTCCAAAACAGGCCTGTTTCATCACAATTAAACACTTGTTGGGGAGGAATTGTTCAGCCTCTAGGTACTCCTGGAATTCAGGCACATATTTTTCAGCCGCACTTTTGTCACAACTGGCTCCCTCACCATGCCTCACAACACTATGTATGCCAGTACGCTTCTTAAATTTTTGAAACCAGCCTCTGTTGGCTTTAAATTCGCTCACTTCATCACTCGTTGCAGGCATTTTCTTAAGGAGATCATCATGCAACTGCCTTGCTTTTTCACATATTATTGCCTCCGAAACAGTATCTCCTGCTAACTGTTTCTCGTTGATCCACACCAACAACAACCTTTCCACATTTTCCAGCACTTGTGGTCTGTGTTTTGTGATCACACATGAACCTTTTGCAACAACAGCTTCCTTGATTTTACTTGAATTTTTCTTATCCACAATGGTAGCGATGGTAGAAAAGGGTTTACCATACAGCCTGGCCAGCTCACTGATACGCACTCCACTTTCATATTTTTCTATTATCTCCTTCTTCAGTTCTATCGTACATATATTTCTGTTCCTCTTTGCCACAGGCTTAGCACTAGGATCTTTCCTTGGACCCATGGTAGCTTATTTAGCAGTTGCAAGCACTAAAAACAGTGGAATAATGACAATATACTGGTATGAATGCGTGGGTGTGGGTGGGTGGTCGCTCTCGCTTGTAAACAATAGCACTGACGCTCCCTGGAGTGCGCGCTCAGCTGGGCGCCAAGCGGACACGTCCGGTACGAATGTCGTTAGACGAATCAAACAACGTAAGTCGCATTCAAATTTCTTACGTTATAAATATCGGTTATCGAATATAACGTAAGATGATATCATCGTAAGTCGAGGTACCACTGTACTTAATACAGTGGACCCCCGAGTTTCGTAAAAACTTCACTCCTGAAGTCTGCTCAAGTGCCATTACCGAACGAATTTACCCCCTTCAGAAAAAATGTCACGTAGGTTAGTCTATTTCAGACCCCCAAAAATACTTTTCCACAAGCACTTACAATATTATACTTACATAAATGTACGATTTCCGGGGTTTACGAAACTCGGGGGTCCACTGTACTAGAGAAATTGATCATAGTTTAAGTTGTACATCTGTTTTTATTTATAGCAGACAGTAAGTTTACTCAAACTAACAATCTGGGGATATTACATTGGGACAAGTTGAAAGTATTTTGCAGGTTGTTTATATCAATAGTAAATATTTAATTATATTATGGGAATATAACATTGTACGTTGTTGACAGTAGTTTACAATATGAGAATGCTACATTTGGGTGTAAGGCAATATTGTTTTGGGCAGGTATTTATACTACCATGTAGTATTAAGTAATGTATGAACTTTGGGCATCTAATTTTGAGGTTTTAAGATTTAGGTAATTGGGAGATTTTTTGGTTAAGCTATGTACATGTATTGAGTTTTTTGTTTAGGGTGAGTATATGGTTTTGAGAAGTCTTAAATAGATGTTGAGACCAGGTTACTTAAGTATTTACAGGTAATGCATTTATGTGCATAGTTTTTACACGGTGTGATATTGACACGGGGTACATCAAAAAGTGATCTGTGTCTTGTGTTATGGTCGTGCGTCCTGTTAAGGTTGGTAAGGATAAGTTTGAGTGGAGGGTTTGTTTGAGTGTAGTGTTCTTTGTATGTAGTAGGCACAATAATAATTATGGATGTTCTTTACGGTGAGTAGTTTTAGACTTTTAAATATTGGTGGAGTATGCTGTCTGGAGTGGGAATTTGTTATTCTGACTGCAGCCTTTTGCTGGGTTATTAGTTGTCTTAGGTGATTGAATGTTGTTGAACCCCATGCACAAATTCCATAGGTGAGATAAGGGTAGATGAGTGAATGATGAAGTGCAAGGAGAGCTGATTGTGGAACATAGTACCGTGTCTTTGATAGTATGCCTACTGTTTAAGAGATTTTCTTGGAAATTTGTTGTACGTATATGTCTCTGGAATTTGAGGCTACTGTCAAGGTGGATTCCTAGGAATTTTCCCTCTGTGAATGTTGTGATGGGTGAACCATTTAGCGTTATGTTAAGTGGAACATTTGTAGCTCTCTTTCCAAACTGAATGAAATAGGTTTTGTCAGTATTGAGAGTAAGCTTATTAGTCATCATCCAGGTGGATATTTTATGCAATTAAGTATTAACAGCATTGGCCAGTATGACTGGGTTTGGGTGAGAGAAGACATATGTAGTGTCATCTGCAAATAATATGGGTTTGAGTAGTTGTGACGTATTCGGTAGGTCATTGATGTAAATATGGAAGAGGAGTGGGCCAAGGACACTTCCTTGAGGAACCCCGACTAATTGTGTGTGGGAGAGTTAGCTCCATTTGTGTACACATATTGGCTTCTGTTACTAAGGTATGACTTTAGGTAGTTGAGGGAGTGCCCTCTTATACCATAGTAGTGTGTTAATTTAACGTGCAGCAAATCATGGTCGACTCTATCAAAAGCTTTACGTAAATCAACGAAGATTTCCAGCGGGTCTACTTTCTTCTCGAGAGCGGTGTATATTAGTTCTAGCATGTGTATAATAGCATCATTTGTGCTTTTATTAGTCCTGAATCCAAACTGACAGGAGTTGAGTAGTATGTTGTGTGAGATGAGATAGGAATAGATCTGCCTATGAATTAATTTTTCAAAGATTTTAGAGAGCAGAGGTAAGTTAGATATTGGTCTATAGTTATTCAAGTCTGGTTGATCTCCTTTGTGGATCGGGGTGACCCTCGCTATTTTGAGAATTGATGGGAAGGTGGAGGATTCGATGGATTTGTTAAAGAGTGTTGCAATAATTGGTGATAGTACTTGAGAAGCTTTTTTGTACATAAAAGGTGGTAAGTTATTTATATCTCCTGCCTTGTTTTTAAGGGTGTTGATGAGTGAGACATCTGTTGGGTTGGTTGGAGCTAGGAATAGTGTATTCAGGTAGGTGCCTGTGAGGTAGTCTGATGGACAGGTGTTTGAGCTTGGGATCTTACTCGCTAGATTCTTTCCTAGGGTGGAGAAGAAAACATTGAGTCTGCTGTTTCAGTTGGTGGGAGTAGGGGTTCATCTTAACACTGGTTGGCTACCTAGTAATATCTTAACACCTGCTGTCATTGTTCACCTAGCAGTACGTACCTGGATGTTAGTGGACTGGTGTGGGTTGCATCCTGAGGGGCAAGATTGAAGGACCACAATGGAAATAAGACAGTCTTCGATGACACACTGACTTTCTTGGGTTATCCTGGGTGACTGACCCTCCAGGTTAAAAATCCAAACTGCTTTCTAGAAAGCCATTTGTTATGCAGAGCATTTTGGGCATCCTTAAAATTAACTTATAATTACTAGACAATGAAACAATTATATTCATTTTTGTAGACTGCTTTAGTTTTCCATATTAGGATATTACAAGGACCCCAGTGGAAATAAGTCAGATTTTTTTTGGGTTATCCTGGGTAATTTAAACATACTTACGTGTACCTGTACGTAAATAAACTTACTTATGCAGTGGTACCTTGACTTCTGAGTGCCCCAACTTACGAGTTTTACGAGTTACGAGCTGTTGCTCGGTCAATTTTTTGCTTTAAGTTGCGAGCCAAAATCCGAGTTACGAGTGAGCTTCAGATACGCCGCCAGCAGTTGGCGGCATATCTGAAATCAAATCCAACTCTGTACCCAGAGGAATGTCAGGTACTTCGTCCCATCCCTCATGCTCTTCCAAGACATTAGTACTAGAAGGATAATACTCCCACTAATCCCAGATTGTAGCGAGGCACCTCGTCCCTTGTTTGGTTCTCGTATAAATCTGGGGAAGAGGTATAATATAATAATAATATTTTTATTTACTACAAGTACATGGTATACAGGCTGACATCAATGACATACTACTATATATATATAGAAAGCCTCTTGTTATGCAGAGCATTTTGGGCAAATTAGGTTCTGTCCCAGGATGCGACCCACACCAGTCGACTAACTCCTAGATACTCATTTTACTGATGGGTGAACATAGACAACCGGTAAAGAAACACTCCCAATGTTTCTACCCGTGCTGGGAATCGAACGCAGACCCTTGCCGTGTGAAGCAAGAGCTTTGGACACCAGGCCATGGGGCACCTCCGTTTCAGCACTCGAGAGTTTTTCCAGAAACATTTGTCAGTAGTGTACTGAATACTTGTGTAGTATACTTAAATAATCCCACCTATGTTATAGATATTCTCCCTGGCTAGTTGTTACATCACGAGCCCCTCACATGTGACCTGCTAGCTGGAGTTTACCTGGAGAGAATTCCAGGGGTCAACGCCCCTGCGGCCCGGTCTGTGACCAGGCCTCATGTTGGACCAGAGCCTGATCAACCAGGCTGTTACTGCTGGCCGCACACAGTCCAACGTACGAACCACAGCCTAGCTGGTCAGGTACCGACTTTAGGTGCCTGTCGAATAAGAAGGCGAGAGAGAGAGGGTGTGCTTCCCTGGAGCTGGTGTTGGAGACATAGTCAACAGGTTAGATAATATCATGTCAGGTAATGGGAACAAGCCCATTATCTGTCTCAGTGCTGGTGGAAATGATATTGGGAAGGGTAGGGGAGAAGAGTTGCTAGATAAGTACAGGTCAGCTATAGAGCTAATTAAGTCCAAGGGAGGGGTCCCAATCATATGTAGCATCTTGCCTAGAAGGTGAGTGGGAAATGAATGGTTGTCTAGGGCAATTGGTGCAAATTGCTGGCTAGACAGATACTGCAAGGAACTTGCAATCCCATTCATTGACAACTGGGACAACTTTTATGGCAAACATGTTATGTATGCAAGGGATGGGGTACATCTCTCTGGGACAGGGGTGGAAGCACTTGCCAACTCGATTGAGAGGGCCATTGCTGACATGCGTAGTATTTTAAACTGATAGAGGATAGAGGTATGGGTGTGTGTGGGGAACAGTCAGTTTGCAACACTAGGGCTGAAAACAGTAAGTGTATAAAGACATTCATCATAAAGTTACAAATAAAGACATTGGATCAGGTCAGCAAACAAAGGGAGACAGCAGAGGGAAACAAGAGACTAGCTCCCTTAAGGTTTACTACGTATACTAATAGCAGGAGTGTAAGAAATAAGATAGATGAGCTAAGATTAATTGCAAGTGCAGGAAACATAGATATTATTGCGATAACAGAGACCTGGCTCAATCTGAAAGATAGAGAGTTGCGTTCTGAATGTCACATACAAGGCTATAGATTATTCCACACTGATAGGGTCAACAGGAAGGGTGGTGGAGTAGCGATGTATGTCAGAGACAACTTAAATTGTTGTGTTAGACAAGATATAAAATTAGAAGCGTCAGCCACTGAATCTGTTTGGGTACAGCTTCTTGAGGGCCGTGTAAAACTTATCTTGGGTGTGATTTACAGGCCCCCTAATCTTGATAGGGAGTGCAGTAAACTTCTATGGGATGAAATTCGTAAGGCATCTACATATGAAAATGTTGTGCTGATGGGAGATTTCAACTTTAGACAAATTGACTGGAGCAATTTGACAGGAAATTTAGTCAAGTGACTTTCTTGATACGATTCAGGATTGTTTTTTGAAACAGTTGGTGACAGAACCAACTAGAGGAAATAACCTGTTAGACTTGGTTCTTGCCAGCAGGGAATCGCTAGTTAATAATCTTGAGGTTAATGAGCTTGGGGAAAGTGATCACAAATCACTGTTTTAATATATCATGGAATTACCCTACTAATGGAAATCAAGTCTCTGTCCCTGACTTCCGCCTGGCTGATTTCATAGGACTGAAAAATTACCTGGGTAGGCTGAACTGGAATGACCTGACAGTGGGTCAGGTAGGTGGTGATTGCCAATATGACGTTTTCCAGAGAATAGTTCTAGCTGCTCAGACAGCTTATGTTCCTAATAGGGAAATCAGATCACACAAAAATGATCCTAAATGGATGAACAATAGATTAAAACATCTCATTGGTCAAAAGAGAGGCATATATAGGCAAATCAAAAGAGGAGAGGGGCAATTAGGTAATCAATATATTCAGTTAAAGAGAGAAATAAAAAAGGGAATAAGAAAAGCAAAAAGAGACTATGAGGTTAAAGTTGCAAGAGAATCGAAGACTAACCCAAAGGATTTTTCAGGTATACAGAAGTAAGATTAGGGACAAGATAGGCCCACTCAAAAGTTACTCAGGTCAGCTCACCAACAGTGATAAGGAAATGTGTAGAATGTTTAACACTTACTTCCTCTCAGTTTTTACACAGGAAGATACTAGCGATATTCCAGAAATAATTAATTATGTAGAACAGGATGATAGTAAACTATGCATGATTAGGGTCACAAATAACACAAAAGGCACAATACCGTGACTGGAACAATACACACACAACCCGCACATATAAAAAGAGAGGAGCTTACGACGACAGCAGCCGACTTGGACCATTTACAAAGTCACAGTGTGACTTTGTAAATGGTCCAAGTCGGGCCGAAACGTCGTCGCAAGCTCCTCTCTTTTTATATGTGCGGGTTGTGTGTGTAGGGTCACAAGTGACATGGTCCTTAGACAAATAGATAAATTAAAACCTAACAAATCCCCAGGCCCTGATGAACTGTATGCAAGGGTTCTAAAGGAATGTAAAGAGGAGCTTAGCAAACCTATGGCTAATCTTTTCAACATATCACTGCAAACTGGCATGGTGCCAGATAAGTGGAAAATGGCAAATGTAATACCTATTTTCAAAGCAGGTGACAGGTCCTTAGCTTCGAACTATAGACCAATAAGCCTAACCTCCATAGTGGGAAAATTTATGGAATCAATAATTGCCGAGGCAATCCGCAGCCATCTTGAAAAGCATAAATTAATCAATGAATCTCAGCATGGTTTTACAAAAGGGCGTTCCTGCCTTACAAATTTAATAACTTTTTTCACTAAGGTATTTGAGGAGGTAGATCATGGTAATGAATATGATATTGTGTATATGGACTTCAGTAAGGCTTTTGGTAGAGTCCCACATCAGAGACTATTGAGGAAAATTAAGGCACATGGAATAGGAGGAGAAATTTTTTCCTGGATAAAGGCATGGTTGACAAATAGGCAGCAGAGAGTTTGCATAAATGTTGAGAAATCAGAGTGGGGAAGCGTCACAAGCGGTGTTCCACAGGGGTCAGTATTGGGCCCCTTGTTGTTCACAATCTACATAAACGACATAGATGAGGGAATAAATAGCGACATGAGCAAATTTGCCGATGACACCAAAATAGGCCGTCCAATTCATTCAAATGAGGACATTAGAGTAGTCCAGGAAGATTTGAATAGACTGATGCAGTGGTCGGAGAAGTGGCAGATGCAGTTTAATATAGATAAATGCAAAGTTCTAAATATTGGACAGGACAATAACCATGCCACATATAAACTAAATAATGTAAATCTTAATACTACTGATTGCGAAAAGGATTTAGGAGTTCTGGTTAGCAGTAATCTAAAACCAAGACAGCAGTGCATAAGTGTTCGCAATAAAGCGAACAGAATCCTTGGCTTCATATCAAGAAGCATAAATAATAGGAGTCCTCAGGTTGTTCTTCAACTCTATATATCCTTGGTTAGGCATCATCTAGATTATGCTACACAGTTTTGGTCACCGTATTACAGAATGGATGTAAATGCTCTGGAAAACGTACAGAGGAGGATGACACAGTTGATCCCATGTATCAGAAATCTTCCCTATGAAGATAGACTGAGGGCCCTGAATCTGCACTCTAGAAAGGCGTAGAATTAGGGGAGATATGATTGAGGTGTATAAATGGAAAACGGGAATAAATAAAGGGGATGTAAATAGCGTGCTAAAAATATCTAGTATTGACAGGACTCGCAGCAATGGCTTAAAGTTGGATAAATTCAGATTCAGGAAGGATATAGGAAAGCATTGGTTTGGTAATAGTGTTGTCGATGAGTGGAACAAACTCCCGATTACAGTTATAGAGGCTAAAACATTGTGTAGTTTTAAAAATAGGCTAGATAAATATATGAGTGGGTGCGGGTGGGTGTGAGTTGGTCCTGACTAGTTTGTGCTACTAGGTCAGATGCCGTGCTCCTTCCTTAAGTGAATGTAACCTGACCTGGCTGGGTCGGGGCATTGGCTTAAGCCGGTGGGAGACTTGGACCTGCCTCGCATGGGCCAGTAGGCCTGCTGCAGTGTTCCTTCTTTCCTATGTTCTTATGTCCAGTGCCTGCTTGAAGACAGCCAGGAGTTTGTTGGTAATCCCCCTGATGTATGCTGGGAGGCAGTTGAACAATCTTGGGCCCCTGACACTTGTTGTGTTGTCCCTCAACGTGCTAGTGGCACCCCTGCTTTTCATTGGGGGGGATGTTACATCGCCTGCCGAGTCTTTTGCTTTCGTAGGGAGTGATTCTCGTGTGCAAGTTTGGTACTAATCCCTCGAGAATTTTCCACGTGTATATAATAATGTATCTCTCCCGCCTGCGTTCTAGAGAGTACAGGTTTAGGAACTTCAAGCGTTCGCAGTAATTGAGGTGGTTTATCGCAGTTATGCGTGCCGTGAAGGTTCTCTGCACATTTTCAAGGTCAGTAATTTCACCCGCCTTGAAAGGTGCAGTTAGTGTGCAGCAATATTCCAGCCTAGATAGAACAAGTGATCTGTAAAGTGTTAACATGGGCTTGGCATCCCTGGTTTTGAAGGTTCTCATTATCCATCCTGTCATTTTTCTAGCAGATGGGATTTCTACGGTGTTATGGTCCTTGAAGGTGAGATCCTCTGACAAGATCACTCCCAGGTCTTTGACATTAGTTTTTCGCTCTATTGTGTGGTTGGATTAGTTTTGTACTCCGATGAGATTTTAATTTCCTCACGTTTTCCGTATCTGAGTAATTGAAATTTCTCATCATTGAACTTCATATTGTTTTCTGCAGCCCATTTAAAGAGGCATCCTCCACACTTCCTGCTAGCCGTAGATTAGACAAGGCAGGTCTGGGCTCTCCCCTCAAGACTATCACAATATACGCCTCCTAGAACATCTGACGCATGTATTCTTTCACCTACATCTCCTTGGCAAACCCCAAGACACATTATGATGGGTGGAGTAGTGATGGTGGTGGGTGGAGTAGTGATGGTGGTGGGTGGAGTAGTGATGGTGGTGGGTGGAGTAGTGATGGTGGTGGGTGGAGTAGAGATGGTGGTGGGTGGAGTAGAGATGGTGGTGGGTGGAGTAGTGATGGTGGTGGGTGGAGTAGAGAAGGTGGTGGGTGGAGTAGTGATGGTGGTGGGTGGAGTAGTGATGGTGGTGGGTGGAGTAGTGATGGTGGTGGGTGGAGTAGTGATGGTGGTGGGTGGAGTAGTGATGGTGGTGGGTGGAGATAAGTGATGGTGGTGGGTGGAGTAGTGATGGTGGTGGGTGGAGTAGTGATGGTGGTGGGTGGAGTAGTGATGGTGGTGGGTGGAGTAGTGATGGTGGTGGGTGGAGTAGTGATGGTGGTGGGTGGAGTAGTGATGGTGGTGGGTGGAGTAGTGATGGTGGTGGGTGGAGTAGAGATGGTGGTGGGTGGAGTAGAGAAGGTGGTGGGTGGAGTAGAGAAGGTGGTGGGTGGAGTAGAGAAGGTGGTGGGTGGAGTAGAGAAGGTGGTGGGTGGAGTAGAGAAGGTGGTGGGTGGAGTAGAGAAGGTGGTGGGTGGAGTAGAGAAGGTGGTAGGTGGAGTAGAGATGATGGTGGGTGGAGTAGAGAAGGTGGTGGTGGTGGGTGGAGTAGTGATGGTGGTGGTGGTGGGTGGAGTAGAGAAGGTGGTGGGTGGAGTAGAGATGGTGGTGGTGGTGGTGGGTGGAGTAGAGATGGTGGTGGTGGTGGTGGGTGGAGTAGAGATGGTGGTGGTGGTGGTGGGTGGAGTAGAGATGGTGGTGGTGGTGGTGGGTGGAGTAGAGATGGTGTGTGGTGGTGGAGAGAATGTTGGGTGGGTGGAGTAGAGATGGTGGTGGTGAGTGAGATGGGTGGAGTAGAAGGATGGTGGTGGGTGGAGTAGAGATGGTGGTGGGTGGAGAGAGATGGTGGTGGGTGGAGTAGAGATGGTGGTGGGTGGAGTGAGATGGTGGTGGGTGGAGTGTGAGGTGGTGGTGGGTGGAGTAGAGGATGGTGGTGGGTGGAGTAGTGATGGTGGTGGGTGGAGTAGTGATGGTGGTGGGTGGAGTAGTGATGGTGGTGGGTGGAGTAGGATGGTGGTGGGTGGAGTAGAGATGGTGGTGGGTGGAGTGATGATGGTGGTGGGTGGAGTAGAGAGGTGGTGGGTGGAGTAGGATGGTGGTGGGTGGAAGAGTGATGGTGGTGGGTGGAGTAGTGATGGTGGTGGGGTGGTGGGTGGAGTAGTGATGGTGGTGGGTGGAGTAGGAAGTGTGGTGGTGGGTGGAGTAGTGATGGTGGAGGTGGAGTAGAGGTGGTGGGTGGAGTGAGATGAGGTGGTGGGTGGGTAGAGGTGGTGGGTGGAGTAGAGAAGGTGGTGGGTGGAGTAGAAGGGGGGTAAAGGTGGTGGTGGAGTAGAGAAGGTGGTGGGTGGAGTAGAGAAGGTGGTGGTGGTGGGTGGAGTAGAAGGGTGGTGGTGGTGGAGTAGAGGTGGTGGTGGTGGGTGGAGTAGTGTGGTGGTGGTGGTGGGTAGAAGGTGGTGGTGAGTGAGGTGGGGTGGTGATGTTGGTGAGGTGGTGGGTGGAAGAAGGTGGTGGTGGTGGGTGGAGTAGGGTGGTGGTGGTGGAGTAGAAGGTGGGTGGGTGGAGAAGGTGGTGGGTGGGTAGAAGGTGGTGGGGGGGAGTAGGGGGTGGTGGGTGGAGTAAAGTGGTGGTGGTGGGTGGGTAGTGGTGGTGGTGGGTGGAGTAGAAGGTGGTGGGTGAGTAGAAGGTGGTGGGTGGGTAGAGAAGGTGGTGGGTGGAGTAGTGATGGTGGTGGGTGGAGTAGGAGGTGGTGGGTGGGTAGGATGGTGGTGGGTGGGTAGAAGGTGGTGGGTGGGTGGAAGGTGGTGGGTGGAGTAGAAGGTGGTGGGTGGAGTAGGATGGTGGTGGGTGGAGTAGGAGGTGGTGGGTGGAGTAGGATGGTGGTGGGTGGAGTAGAGATGGTGGTGGGTGGGTAGGAGGTGGTGGGTGGAGTAGTGATGGTGGTGGGTGGAGTAGGATGGTGGTGGGTGGAGTAGTGATGGTGGTGGGTGGAGTAGGATGGTGGTGGGTGGAGTAGTGATGGTGGTGGGTGGAGTAGAGAGGTGGTGGGTGGAGTAGTGATGGTGGTGGGTGGAGTAGAGTGGTGGTGAGGTGGTGGGTGGAGTAGTGATGGTGGTGGGTGGAGTAGGTGGTGGTGGTGGGTGGGTAGATGAGGTGGTGGGTGGAGTAGAAGTGTGGTGGTGGGTGGAGTAGAAGGTGGTGGTGGTGGGTGGTAGTGAAGGTGGTGGGTGGGTGAGTGTGGTGGTGGGTGGAGTAGAGAAGGTGGTGGTGGTGGGTGGAGTAGAGAGGTGGTGGTGGGGTGGAGTAGAGAAGGTGGTGGTGGTGGGTGGGTGAGAAGGTGGTGGTGGTGGGTGGAGTAGAAGGTGGTGGTGGTGGGTGGAGTAGAAGGTGGTGGGTGGAGTAGTGATGGTGGTGGTGGTGGGTGGAGTAGGTGGTGGTGGGTAGTAGGTGGTGGATAGTGAT
Organism: Cherax destructor; assembly: GCA_009830355.1. Taxonomy (NCBI): domain Eukaryota; kingdom Metazoa; phylum Arthropoda; class Malacostraca; order Decapoda; family Parastacidae; genus Cherax; species Cherax destructor. The sequence goes on along the minus strand of WNWK01010225.1, from coordinate 9,026 downwards.
GGTGGTGGGTGGAGTGTGATGGTGGTGGGTGGAGTAGAGATGGTGGTGGGTGGAGTAGAGATGGTGGTGGGTGGAGTAGAGAAGGTGGTGGTGGTGGGTGGAGTAGAAGGTGGTGGTGGTGGGTGGAGTAGAAGGTGGTGGTGGTGGGTGGAGTAGAGAGGTGGTGGTGGTGGGTGGAGTAGAGATGGTGGTGGGTGGAGTAGAGATGGTGGTGGGTGGAGTAGAGAAGGTGGTGGTGGTGGGTGGAGTAGAAGGTGGTGGTGGTGGGTGGATAGAGAGGTGGTGGTGGTGGGTGGAGTAGAAGGTGGTGGTGGTGGGTGGAGTAGGATGATGGTGGTGGTGGTGGAGTAGAGAGGTGGTGGTGGTGGGTGGAGTAGGATGGTGGTGGGTGGAGTAGAAGGTGGTGGTGGTGGGTGGAGTAGAGATGGTGGTGGGTGGAGAGAAGTGGTGGTGGTGGAGTAGAGAAGGTGGTGGTGGTGGGTGGAGTAGAGAAGGTGGTGGTGGTGGGTGGAGTAGAAGGTGGTGGTGGTGGGTGGAGTAGAGAAGGTGGTGGTGGTGGGTGGAGTAGAGAAGGTGGTGGTGGTGGGTGGAGTAGAGAAGGTGGTGGTGGTGGGTGGAGTAGAGAAGGTGGTGGTGGTGGGTGGAGTAGAGAAGGTGGTGGTGGTGGGTGGAGTAGAGAAGGTGGTGGGTGGAGTAGAGAAGGTGATGGTGGTGGGTGGAGTAGAGAAGGTGATGGTGGTGGGTGGAGTAGAGAAGGTGGTGGTGGTGGGTGGAGTAGAGAAGGTGATGGTGGTGGGTGGAGTTGTGATGGTGGTGGGTGGAGTATACAATATTTCTATAATAATAATAATATATTTTTATTTCGATGCACGTTACAAGTACGTATACATAGTTATTGGTAGTTGCAATTATAAAACTGTAATGCAAGGAGAGCCACTGGCATTCCATGGCATTAGGGGCAGCTTATTCTAAAGACTTAATCAATTTCTCTAGTATTAAGTACTTAGTGAATAAGTCTTTATAATAAGCTGCCCCTAATGCCATGGAATGCCAGTGGCTGTATGGAATAGGAGGTAGGTTACTGAAAGCAGTGAAGAGTTTTTATGAGGATAGTGAGGCTCAGGTTAGAGTGTGTAGGAGAGAGGGGGACTATTTCCCAGTAAAAGTGGGCCTTAGACAAGGATGTGTGATGTCACCATGGTTGTTCAATATATTTATAGATGGGTTTGTAAGAGAAGTAAATGCGAGGGTCTTGGCAAGAGGTGTGGGGTTAAAAGATAAAGAATCAAATACAAAGTGGGAGTTGTCAGTTGCTTTTTGCTGATGACACTGTGCTTTTGGGAGATTCTGAAGAGAAGTTGCAGAGGTTGGTGGATGAATTTGGTAGGGTGTGTAAAAGAAGAAAATTGAAAGTGAATATAGGAAAGAGTAAGGTGATGAGGATAACAAAAAGATTAGGTGACGAAAGATTGGATATCAGATTGGAGGGAGAGAGTATGGAGGTGGTGAATGTATTCAGATATTTGGGAGTGGACATGTCAGCAGATGGGTCTATGAAGGATGAGGTGAATCATAGAATTGATGAGGGGAAAAGGGTGAGTGGAGCACTTCGGAGTCTGTGGAGACAAAGAACTTTGTCCATGGAAGTAAAGAGGGGAATGTATGAGAGTATAGTTATACCAACACTCTTATATGGGTGTGAAGCATGGGTGATGAATGTTGCAACAAGGAGAAGGCTGGAGCCAGTGGAGATGTCATGTCTGAGGTCAATGTGTGGTGTGAATATAATGCAGAGAATTCAGAGTTTGGAAATTAGGAGGAGGTGCGGGATTACAAAAACTATTATCCAGAGAGCTGAGGAGGGGTTGTTGAGGTGGTTCGGACATGTAGAGAGAATGGAATGAAACAGAATGACTTCGAGAGTGTATAAATCTGTAGTGGAGGGAAGGCGGGGTAGGGGTCGGCCTAGGAAAGGTTGGAGGGAGGGGGTAAAGGAAGTTTTGTGTGCGAGGGGCTTGGACTTCCAGCAAGCATGTGTGAGCGTATTTGATTGGAGTGAATGGAGACAAATGGTTTTTAATACTTGACGTGCTGTTGGAGTGTGATCAAAGTAACATTTATGAAGGGATTCAGGGAAACCGGCAGGCCGGACTTGAGTCCTGGAGATGGGAAGTACAGTGTCTGCACTCTGAAGGATGGGTGTTAATGTTGCAGTTTTATAACTGTAGTGTAAAGCACCCCTCTGGCAAGACAGTGATGGAGTGAATGATGATGAAAGTTTTTCTTTTTTCAGGCCACCCTGCCTTGGTGGGAATCGGCCGATGTGTTAATAAAAAAATAATAATTTGCAGCCCTGTTCCCAAACATCATGTAGAAGGTCTTGTCAATATTAAAAGTGAGTTCACTGGTAACCTTTCAGGTTAATATCTTCATGAGCTCCTATTAACAGTGTTAGTGAGAGAATTTGTTATAGTACTTGTTTCCATCCTTTACCTCATCCTCATATCTGACATAGACAGAGAGGTAAGCCACAGCACCATGTCCTCCTTTGCTGATACCAGAATTTTCATGAGTGTCATCCAGCGAGGACACTGCAAAACTCCAAGCAGACATTAACCAAGTCTTTAAATGGGCATCAGAAAACAATATGAAGTTTAATGAAGACAAATTTTAATTACTTTGCTATGGAAAACTCTAGGAAATAAAAACTGGATTGAAGCATAAAATAAATTGCAACCACACAATAGAGTGACAAACTAACGTGAAGAACCTGGGAGTGGTACTATCAGAGAATCTCATTTTCAAAGATCACAATAATGTATCTACCACATCTACTAGGAAAATGATAAGATGGATAATGAGAACCTTCAAAACTAGGGATACCAAGACAATGATGATACACTTCAAATTGCTTGTTCTCTCTAGGCTGAAATTTACTGTATACTAATGTCCCCTTTTAAGGCAGGCAAAATTTCAGACCTGGAGAATATACAGAGAACTTTCACTGCACGTATGAATACAATAAACCACCTTTATTACTGGGAATGGTTGAAGTCCCTTGATCTGTACTCCTCGGAACATAGGCAAGATAGATACATAATATACACTTGGAAAATCCTAGAGGGACTAGTCCTAAATCTGCACATGGAACTCACTCTATGAAGGCAAAAGACTCGGCAGGTGGTGCAACATCCCCCATTGAAAAGCAGGGGTGCCATGAGTATGCTAAGAGACAACACAATAAGTGTCGGGGGCCCAAGACTGTTCAACTGCCTCCGACCATACATAAGGGGGATAACCAATCGACCCCCCATGTGGTCAGTACCTGACCAGCTGGGCTGTGGTTCGTACGTCGGTTTGTCTGGTTGATCAGGTCCTGATCCACCCCGAGGCCTGGTCATGAACCAGGCCACAGGGGCATTGACCCTCGGAACACCTTCCAGGTATATTCCAGGTACTGAGTGAGAGATGACAAAAGTTGTCATCTGCATGCAGAACAGGTTTAAGTAATTGAGAATGCATTGGAAAGATAATTGACATATGTAGCTGAGGAAAAGCAGATGACCAAGTACACTGCCTTGAGGTACCCCTGTGTAGATAGGCCAAGTTGACGAGGTTGCATCACTGATGGAGACGTGTTGCTGTCTGCCAGTAAGGTAAGGTGTTCAGAAGGACAATGCAGGATGTTATGATGTACCATATCAAAACCTTTTGTAAGGTCTAGGAAAAGGCCCATTGAATATTTGTCATTTACAAGAGATGGGTTTGATTAACTTTAGTTATAGAGCACCTGCATATATCAAGTAAAGTAAAGTAAAGTAAATTTTATTTCATTGCAGATTACATAGGTATTGATAGTTACAATGTAAATTGAGTGCAAGGAGAGCCACTGACATGCCATGGCATTAGGGGCAGCTTAATCTAGTAACTTAAAGACTATGTACTTAATATTAGAGCAATTTATTGAGTTTATTCTAGTTAAAAATTGTTTTCAAATTACAATATGATGAAATTTTACTGTTTAACCCTTTGGGGGTCCAAGGGGGGTCTCTGAAACTCGTTCTCAGGGTCCACGAATTTAAAAAAAGAAAAAAGAAATTTCTTATGGAATGATAGAGAATCTTTTTCCGATCATAACGCCACAAAAATTATGAAATTTGATCGAAAACTAACGGAAATATGCTTTCGCGAAGTTAGCGGTAGCCATGACACTTACGCATCGGCGATTTCGCCCACTTTGAGCCCTATTTTCGGCACATTGCAATGTTTCAGTCTACTAAATTTATAGCTATTTCGCTAGAACTCCACTTCTTCTATCGATTGAGTACAAGAAACTGCCTATTTACCAATTTCAACTACCCAAAATAGTGGTCAGTAAATGGCAATTTGGCCAATTTCACACAAATTTCAAATGATGCCAATTTCAAAATAGGATCCATAATAAACAAGACAGACATTCCTGGCACTAAAATAACATCTTCTCTGTTCATTAGTTACGTCTCCAGGCCCCTCTTACATTACTTTTGCTTTCCATTTTGAATTTTTATTCTCACAAAAAAATAGAAGATTTATTGTTATGTATACAACTGCATCATTGTAAAAATGGTATAAATAATATCAGAGCACTTGTGCATGAATATTAGACTCGCCAATTGATGTGTATTGGACGCATGGTGTGATTTGTTTACTCTTGAACATCGTCAAAAATCGAACATTTTCGCTACTTTGAGCTCAATTTCAAGGTACTTGTTATTGTCAAACCAATCAAAATCATCTCTATTTCTGTAATATATCTTCCATTCTATCAAATAAGAACAAGAAAATGAGAATACAACAATAAATACCATACGAAAATAGACTGCAAAGTCGCTGTTTTAAACCAAAAACACGGTCAGAGTTTTTTTTTCCTCATTATGCACTGTGTGGTGCAGGAATTTTTTTATACTGCGCACACTGACCGCACAGACCCATTCTATCACATCTAGGCCTAACAGCCCGTTTCTGCTTGATTTGAGGGCGCTAGAATTTAGGGTACTAGTACGTCAATAACCCCAGTGCGTAAGACGTACTAGTACGACCAAAAACCCGAAAGGGTTTTATAAAGGAGTGATTAAATGATGAATTGGTTAGACTATTTTAACCAAGGAGTAATTGAATGGATTGGCATTGAATATCTCCCGAATGGTTTAATTTAAAGGAATTGGGAAGAATTATCTTAAGGAAAATAACATTGAGCATTTTTGACATTAACTTATAGTACGAGTATTTAGTTTTGGGTGAGTAGGGGGTAACATAATAGTAACATATTATTAAAAATTGAGATTATCGTATAGGAAAGTAATACATAATGAGCATTTTTCAAAGTAGTTTATAGTATGATTATTTAGTTTTGGGTGAGTAGGTGGTTTTTGAGTTGAGTCTTAAATTGATTTTCAGACAAGGTTATCTTAGACTCTAGACCTAGACTCTAGACCTAGTTGCCCGACACCAGTGTTGAAAATTTGAAGCCAATTGTCTAAGGCCTTCTCATGTTATGAGTGAAATATAAACGGAAAAAATCTGGTAACAACTTAAATGTTTTCTTTGGGTATGCCTAATAATAACAATTAATAATAATAGTAATATGTAGTTGTTATTTGTTGGTAGTGGTGTTGGTGTTTGTCATTGTTGATGTATGTTGTGTATTGTTGGTTTTGTTTTGTTGGTTTTGTTTTGTTGGTGTTTGTTGCTGGTGCTGTTTGCTGATTTTTTTTTGTTGATTTATTTATTCTCATATCCAGCAATTCCTATCCCTTTTTTTTTAACTAACAGGGCTGTGGAGTTAGCATATAAACCTTCGACTCTGTCTCCATTTGTGGCACCTCCAACTCTGACTTCTTTAACCATTTCGGGGTCGGTGCCGTACTAGTATGTTTTACGTGCCAGGGTCGGTGCCGTACTAGTACGTGTAAATTCTAGCGGCCTCAAATTAAGCGGGAAACGGCTGGTAGGCCTACATATGAAAGAATGGGTCAGTGTGTGCAGTATAAAAAAAAATTCCTGCAGCACACACTGCATAATGAGAAAAAAAAACTGACCGTTTTTTTTGTTTAAAACAGCGAATTTGCAGTCTATTTTCGCATGGTATTTATTGATGTATTCTCGTTTTCTTGGTCTCATTTGATAGAATGGAAGATATATTACAGAAATAGAGATGATTTTGATTGGTTTGGCCATGACAAGTACAGTGGTATCTCGACGTACGATATTTTTTCATTCCAGAATGCTGTTCAAGTGCCATTACCAAACGAATTTATCCCCATAAGGAATGATGTAAAATAGACTAGTCCTTTTAGACCCCCAAAATTACACTTACAAAAGCATTTAAAAAAATAAACTTAAATAAAAGGGTGAGTTTGGGGACCATCGTAAGTCGGGGTACCACTGTACCTTGAAATTGAGCTCAAAGTAGCGAAAATGTTCGATTTTTGCCGATATTCAAGAGTAAACAAATCATACCATGCGTCCAATATACATCAACTGGCAAGTCTAATATTCTTGCACAAGTGCGCTGATATTATTTATATCGTTTTTACAATGATGCAGTTGTATACATAACAATAAATCTTCTATTTTTTTGTGAGAATAAAAATTCAAAATGGAAAGCAAAAGTAATGTAAGAGGGGCCTGGAGACATGACTAATGAGCAGAGATGTTATTTTAGTGCCAGGAATGTCTGCCTTGTTTATTCTGGACCCCATTTTGAAATTGGCATCGTTTGAAATTTGTGCGAAATTGGCCAAATTGCCATTTTCTGACCACTTTTTTGGGTAGTTGAAATTGGTAAATGGGCGGTTTCTTGTGTTCAGTCAATAGAAGAAATGATTTTAGTGGACTGGAACATTGGAATTGGCCAAAAATAGGGCTCAAAGTGGGCGAAATCGCCGATGCGTAAATATCGTCGAGACCGATAACTTCGCGAGAGCATAATTCTGTAAATTTTCCATCCAATTTCATACTTCTGGTGTTATGATCGGAAAAAGATTCTCTATCATTTCATAAGAAAAAATAAGTTTTTTTTTTTCCAAAATATTTTCGACCCTGAGAACGAGTTTGGGAGAGGGCCTGTTAATTATGTTTTTTTCCAACTCCAGTAACACAAGAACTGCTTCTGACTCAGACTCCACAACCCTGTTAACTAACCTATTTTTAAAGTTCCTAAACTGCTCACCTCATGACACTCCTCACAACTGTCCTTCCCCCGTTTCCCTTATGCTGGATCGCCTTAACACAGTGGTGAGGTTATGAATAGTTTGTGCCCTAGGGTAGGGGCTTTGTTTCTAGGAGGGATGCCACACTACATATTACTTGAATAACTATGATCCCATCATCATTCTCAGCATAAATGTTGGAGCATATTTCCACTATGTAACTTTTTGAAAAATATTTGTATTTTGGTGATGAAGGTTTAATGAGAAATATTTTCTTTCAGGATGCCGGAACGTTACCATAGGGATTCGTATAATACTAGTTATGGTGCAGGATCTAGAAGAGAAAGGTATGAAATTGATTTATGAAGCTACTGATATTACTCTTTTTAATGACATGTGGCAGTTTTTCACTCATCTATGATTCTGTTGCCAGACTAGGACTTTCATATCTTTCCCAAATTTAAATTTACCCAACTTCAGTCCTGTTGAATACGAGTTCTGTACTATCGCTTTTGGTATTGTACTTTATTTATTTATTTCCTAATTTTATGACTTTCTATTGAGTGCAAGTTCAGACAGAGCCTTTAATGTGTCTTTGTCAAAAAGCTTTCTGTCAGGTTTTCACTGCATTTATTACTACAGCCTCTCCTCACTTAACGACGGAGTTCCGTTCCTAAGACCACGTCGTTAAACGAATTTGTTGTTAAGTGAGGAGCATACTATAATGGTAATGAGTTTGTGTCAACCATCTTTGATATTGTTTTAATGCCACCTTTGCACCATTTATAACATTTCTGGTATATTTTTAAATGTTTTTACAGTAGTGTACTGTACAGTGGAACCTCGGTTTTTGTTTGCCCTGGTTTTCATCGAATTTGGTTTTTGACAACTTTTCATCAAAATTTTGTCCCAGTTTTCGTTCATCACCTTGGTTTTCGTTGGTCCACCGTACCGAATGTGTCCACCTGCCCACGCCCCCACAAACCATCCCATGCATTCTGAATTAGTCCGGCTTTGTTTCTCGTCGAGTGAGCATTACCCTGCGCGTTAATCCGAAACATTTCATAATATTCCATTGTTTTTTGTGCTTGTTTATTGAGTGCAACTGCTAAATACGCTACCATGGGCCAAAGAAAGTTCTGAGTGCCAGCCCTTTGATAAAGAAGGTGAGAATCACAATAGAATTCAAGAAAGAAGAGTTGGTGGACGACCACAGGGAAGAGCTAACCACCGAAGAGCTGCAAGACCTTCAACTGGAACAGCAACAGACCACAGCTGAGAATATTGCTTCAGAAGAGGAGGAAGAGAGAGGGGAGAATGTGCCTTCTTCAGTGATTAAGGACATGTGTGCAAAGTGGAGTGAGTTGCAAAGTTTTGTGGAGAAATATCACCCTAACAAAGCTGTTGCAAGCCGTGTCTGCAACATGTTCAACGACAATTCCTTGTCCCATTTTAGACAAATCTTAAAGAAACGCCAGAAACAGACCTCTCTGGACAGATTTTTTTGCGACAGGGGTCCAGTGCCAGTAAAAGACAAAGAAGGGAAGTAACCCCGGATAGGGACTTGATACCTAAAGTCTTTATGGGGGGGATTCCCCTTCCAACCAATAACCTCTCCTCCTTCTCCCCTCCTCGTGTCTTCCATATGCCAACAAGTCTTCAATTAAGGTAAAAGTAATATTAAATGTTCATTTATCCATTTCATTAGTCATTTATATTTATTTCTCATTGTTTTCTGTATGTAAAACTATAGTTTATTCTCTATAAAATGTATTTTTTTGTTAATACTTTTGGGTGTCTGGAATGGATTAATTGGATTTACATTATTTCTTATGG